>JAWWEY010000115.1:2948456-2960545 GCA_035582745.1 Loriotus luctuosus
CCACACCCACAATCCCAGTTCTGTCATTCCATTTTGGAAGCTTCTCCACGGCCTCAGGTCAATGCAGTGTTCTCTTGAGCATCTGTGCCTTTCAACACAGTCTAAAATTCTCTAAAATTCTCTAAAATTCTCAGTATCCAGGGTTCCAACACTGGCTATCTGTAGGTTCTGCCTGAAAATGGTGAAATAAAGAGACACCTCCAGAGGTCACTTCAGCCCACATTTCTCTCCAAAGAAATTCCTTTTTATTTACTCTCAAGGGAACCCCAATGACTTTGGGCTGGATGACATGAACTCCAAAATACTTGGCTCCTGAAAGACTTTATTTCAATATTTCTCTTATTTTCCTTTCAAAATTGTAAATGTTTGCCATTGTCAACCAAGGGACAAATGTTGAGGTTACTGAATAGAAACCAAGGAAAATAAATCTCAGTTAATCTCAATTTAGCACATACCTCGAATAATTGTTATTATCACACTCCTGTTAAATTAAGCAGAAGCTTTTAGAAGTCAAAGAGACAATGATGAATTTGCCTGATTTCATTCTGTAAAACAGCCAGGCATCCTGGCATGCTTTGCCTCCACTTATCTACATCCCTTTCTTTTCTAATAAGAATATTTTACAGTCTGGACCCTGAGTGAAATTTCAATTCCATTTATGATCTTGGGTCAAATTCTGTGCTTTGATATCTCTGAAATAGGAACCAACTGTCATTAGCAAGTGCAGTGAAGAGTGAGAAGCCATTATGTGCTGTTTCCAGAGCAGAGATGACCCCACATCCTGCATTAAAGCTGCATACAGAACAAGAAAGATTAATCACTATAAAATATGAAGGGGAAAGCAGGGAATTGCTTGTTGAATAACACCAGGAACCTTCTGTGCATAACTTGCTCCTGGGAATAACTCTAAGAAGCAGAAGGGCTACTTTTCCATCCTAAATGAAGTGTGGGACAACCTCTTCCTCCTACAGTCCCCTGCCATGAGCTCCTTCCTTCTGCTGGCCAAGTCTTTCCTGGAACAGTTCTGCTCTGGTGCCATCAAAAACAGAGATCATAGAGAAAGATTAAACATGAGGGAGGCTGACTGCTTTAATTGGAAAAGTCAGAGCTGCCTTTGGGATCCCAGGAAGGCTGGAAAGAAGACTTTATGTTTGGGGTGCTGGTGGATGAGAGGCTGGACACATGCTGACCATGTGCACCTGTAGCCCTGAAATCCAGTTGTATCCTGGGCTGATCCCACAGGGAAAGGGGGGATTCTGCCCCTCTGCCCCCTCAGCTTTATCTGGGCAAGAGCAGGCAGGTAAATTGTCCTGAAACCCTCGAATTATCTATTCAGAGTGACCCAAAGCTCTCAGTGATGTGCCTGGAAGGACATGGTGCTTCAACCATCTCTGAGATCTGTGGTCAAAGATGTGACCAGTGCTATCTCTGAAAAATCTCTTGTTTTAACCCCTCTCCAAGGTGGCTTGTGCAAATGCTAAAGGATTGCAACTCATCCCAGCCTCCCTGCTTCTGTAAAGTACCAAATACTTGTCAAAGCCTGGGAAAATAGCACATAAAAATGTCAACTCTTGATGTTATGGGAGAATATTTCTCCAAACAAGGTTGGGTTGAGATTTTCTGCCTAACCTGCTCTTTGTGGTTTTGGTTGTTTGGGTTGTTTATAGAAGATGGTGACAAGGTGGACAGAGGAGGGTCAATCAAGAGCTGGAAAAAATAAAATTTTCCATAAACTGAGTTAGATTCTCATAAAAACTTAGATTATTTTTTAATTTATAAATGTCTAAATAATTTTACCTCTTGTATTTTTCTTTTTTGTTTTTAAATCTGGAAATCAAACCATGTTGATTTAGAGTGTTGCTAGAGAGCTTTGGAGAGCTTATTTGTCCATTTTATTTAGACTGGGATTCCCTGTTGGATCCAAGCCCTGTGGTGTGCCATTCTCAGAGATTCCCTCTGTGTGCTGTCAAAGAGAAAAACCATGAACCAATTTCCAACTTAACACACATTTCTGAGTTAACAGAACGTTTTACTTGCCTAAACAGCAGTGTAAATCTCACAAAAGCAAACCAATTTCGCAGTTCTGCCCTCAGACCTCCTTAATAAAATTAATCTCACTGCTCTCACTGTGTCAGACCCGGTGTCGTGCACTCTTTAGCTGACCATTGATCACTCCTGTTCCAAGAGGTTTTAGGCTGGAGCAGGTGTCAAATCAGCCTCCTTCCCTCAGGAACCTTTCCCTTTTGTAACTTTAACCCGAGTTTGGAGCAATCCAAGCCCTGCTGCAATCTGATGAGTTCTCCACGCTCACACCGGCAGTGTTTGAGTCACGTTCATTACTGGATGGGATTTCAAAGGGTGAAGGAGTCAGAGGTGTTCTAAGAGAAAGGAGAAGGATGATTTCCTTATCCCAGCAGTCAGTGATGCTGTGTTTAGGATATTTTTTGGACCTCTTTGAAAGCTCTGTTTTCTTTCTTTCACACCAGCAAACGGCGTTCTACGGAACGGTCAAGACCGGCTACACCATCGGACACACCCTGTCCCTCATCGCCCTCACAGCTGCCATGATCATCCTGTGTCTCTTCAGGTAAGGCAAACAAGCAGAAAAAAAAATCAAGGAAAGGGCTCAAAGGCTTGTGATTTACAGGCTGTGTGGATATAGGACACAAAATAAGGCTGTGTCACAGTAGGACACGAAATAAAACGACACGCATGCTGAAACCTCCAAGGTAAAAAGAAGGCAAATTTAATTTCTGACTCCAATATTTATAGATTTCCAAAAGTGACAGTGGATTGGAGGAGGAAAGTGCCACCTCTCCAGTGACACTGGACAAACCAACAGTCTATCAAATTTCTCCTCCTCCAGAAAAGAATGTAAAACAGTAATTATTTACAGAAAAGTGCGTGAGAATCTTCATTACAAGAATGTAAACATCAGAAGGCTTAGAAGAACTTAGAAGAACAAGGTGACAGCTGTGCAGGTTTTGAGTGTTACAGGAAGATGCCCAAGATTTCTGTCTGTTTTGGATAGGGGAGGAAGATTGCTCCATCTTCCAGTGTCACTGTGTTTTGGTGTGTGATTTGAGATGTTTGTGGGGGAGTTGTAACCCGAATCCAATCATTTAAGTGGATTCATCTCACCAAAGGCAGATTGCTCTATGATGGGTCTCTGTTAGAGGGTTACAGTCCATAGAGTGCTGTGTATGGATACCAGGGAATTTCTACCTAAGGTAGGTATTCAAAATGGTGTCCAAAATTGCATCCAAAAATATCCAGGATCACAAAATCCCAGAATGGTTTGGGTTGAAGGGACCTTAATGATCATCTCATTCCATCCCCTGCCATGAGCAGGGACACCTTCCACTGTCCCAGGTTGCTCCAAGCTCCATCCAACCTGGCCTTGGACACTTCCAGGGATGGAGCATCCACAGTTTCTCTGGGCAGCCTGTTTTCTCCCAAAGTCTTTTCCAAAAACTCTTCCTGCTGTTGCTCTGTGGCAAGACAGAGACACCCAGGGCCATTTAAACTTGCTGGTGTCCCTGAGATGTGCACAAGTGTGGCAGATAGGATGCAAGGCCTGCAGGAGACCCAGGGCCTCATGGGTGGATGGGCAGCTCACCAAGTGGCATTGGAATCCCAGACTGCAGCAAATGGATTAATTCTTGCTCTCTATTTCTTTACAATAGATTCAGGCATCTAAATTTGGGTGCCTCCAATGAAGATGTCTGCATGTGTGTCATCTCCTCTTAAAAATTAATTTATGTAAAGGGAGATCAGCAAAAAGCTGTGATTGAAGAACCCTTTGGATGAGGTTCCATCTCCTCACTAAAGACAGAGCACATTTTCTAGGCTAACTCACACCAAGGCTGGCCTCACCCTTCAGGAGCTCAGCACTTCTCTTCCCAAGTGCTCTCTCCACTCCTCTTACACAGGAGGAGTCAATCAGACACATGCCAACAACCTCCACAAGGCACAAAGTGCCAGCCAGGCTGGTGAAACCATTGAGGATCCTGTTTTTCCTTGGTGGGAAACAGCTTAACTTCACTTTCCTTGGTCTGCAGGCACAGAGGACTCAGCTCAGCCCCATTATTTTGCCATCATCAGAGATCAGCAGCACAACCTCTGCCAGTGCCCAGTGGCTCATTAAGAGGTGGTAATTTCATTGTGCTGTTGAGGGAGATCTGGTTCTGGTGTCTGTACAAAGCACCCATTTCCAGACTATTAGGCCTTTCACTTTAGCTGGTGTAAATTCTTTTTTGAAAAAAAATTTCCTACTTGATCAGAATTTGTCTTCAAAATATTAGCAGGCAAGGGATACAAAAACTCTGGTGTAGTTCTCAGTATCGTTAACAAGCAGTAATTTTTAAGTGAAAATATAGTTCATATTATTCCAGAAAGTCTGTAATATGTGTTAATTCTGGCAACAGATGCTAAGAATTTATTTGCCTGCTTGAAAAGACATTTCACTTTGAAAAGAATTATTGCAGCAGAAACATTCTGTAGAAAAAAAGCCCTTTATTATGAGCACAGTCTGCTCAGTCAAAAACATTTCTTTTCCAGTGGAGAGCAGTGGGATGGACCTGTTTTCTGTCATCCTGTATTTTTTCCTGTTTTTCTGAGGATTGAAAAAGCAGCAGTACTGCTGCAGATACATGGATTGCCACATTCTGTGGAATTAAAGAGGCTTAAGTGGATTTGTGGTGATGTTCATCAGACCAGAGCCTGTCTCAGGGTTTCTAATGTTTAATTGGGACTCTATGTCATAGTAGAAGAAATGTGTAAATATAAAAAGAATGCTTTTGAGAAGATTTGCTATTCAGAAATGTTTCATTTCTTCCCAACAGAAAACTACACTGTACTCGAAATTACATTCACATGCACCTCTTCATGTCCTTCATCATGAGAGCCATCGCAGTCTTCATCAAGGATGTCATCCTGTTTGAAAGTGGGGAGTCTGAGCACTGCTTTGTGAGTTCAGTAAGTAACCTTGCACTCAAAATTTCCACCTCATTTTGTTGCCCCTCTTAAGCAATGCACCAATAATTACCTTGCAAATGCATGTGAGGTGGTACTTTGGAAAGATTTCAAATCCTCTTCTCATTTGAAAGGAAAAAGAAAATCCATGATTGCTGCCATTTGACTTATATGGAGGGGGAATAAATTGATTATCAGAGTCCATAATGCATATATTTATATTTTATATCTGGTCCTTTCTGAAGTTGGACTTCATGGTCTTAGAGGTGTTTTCAAACCTTAAGGATTTTATCAGGTCAAACCCACAATGAGGTTGTACAGGATTGTGGGGCTCCTGTCAGTCCTGTGTCCATCTCCCAGCCAAATGCTCATTTCTTGGATATCCTGGTCAAAGGTGTTTAGAGATTCAATAAAACCTTTTCTTTCTGTGAGGATGGGAGTCAGATCCAAATTCACATAAATAATTTTAGTTATCTATGGGATAAGTACTTCCACATGAGCTGTGTGTGTTATGTGCACCCACAGACAGTGGGCTCTAATTAATCTGTTCCCTGGAGTCTGGAATGCTGTTCAGTCCTTTGGGAGAAGGTCCCTGCATGTGGATAATTCTCTGGGCTCCAGTGACCAGATCCCTGCAGGATTTCAGGCAGGAAATCTCTGTGCAGACACCATCAGCATCCATTTTTCATCTGAATCAGTATCCCACGCTCGCTGTCTGCAACTGTGAGATTTCCCTCCTGGGATGATAAATAAAGGGAATAAAGGAGTTGGGTTATTTTTTTGCCTTTCAAACACAGTGTTATCAGCTGGAGCAAACATTAAGGAGGGAGAAGGGCTGTTTATCTAAAGGCCATGCTGATGTAAGAGGACACCAGTCATGAATAAATTTAGGCAGGAAATGGAAATCACCAAAATGAAGAGATGTGATCAGAAGTTAGCCGGGAAAAAAAAAAAAAAAAAAGGAAAAACAGGAACCCTCCATAGTAAATTCAGAGCATTAGATGAGCTGCTTGCTGAGACCTCTGGACCTTTTTTTGTCATACACCACCAGAAAAAAAGATTTTCTTTTCTTTTCCATCCACCCATTTTTTTCCTTGTTTGCTGGCTTTCCTTTATCCTTACCCTGAGTCCTGTCCCTGCTGTAACAATGAACTTTCTGTTTGAGCATGTCTTGAGTTGAAACCCAGAGCAGCCTCCTCTCAGCTTTTCCCAAGAACTGTGTGCAGCATGATTCCTTTCCCTGTGTGCTCCTTCCTCTCTGTGATTCACTAGGATCTGGATTCTTGGAATGGGATTTTCTTGTGAAGGTCCAGGAATGGGTAGAAAGACGTGGAAACTGGAATAAATTGCCACAGATAAATTGTCAATACCAATTGGCAGAGCAGCCAAGCCAGGAGAGGCCATGGAGTGTGAACCCACCTCTCATCCCTGTGGGAATTTGCACTGGATTCTGCTGGATCAGGACTGAGGCACAGCTGCAGAGAGCTGAGTGAGAAGTGTTTGCTTCTCATCCATGCAGAAACATTTCTGGGTGTAAATACAGAATTTTCCTGCAGAACCTAAAATACCTGTGCTTTCAGGTGGCCCCATGGCTACATTTTTGTGTTTCTCCCTATCAGATATTTCAGTTAATTGCCAGCTCAGGGTGAATGGCTGCATGATAAATACCAGTTATAAAATTATGTGGGACAAATCTGTCTCCATCACATTAAGCTGAGCATACCCCTTGCAGCCTTGAACCAGCATTTTCGACAACTTTTTAGGTCACAGTCTAAAAACACTGACACAAAATGCCTCTCCTAACATTAATCTGTTAGGAAAAATTGGTATAAAATCCACTGTGTTCCTGTGGGGTTGGTTGGGTTAGATTAGATTGGCTTGAGCTAAGTTTGTGCTTTGAACTTGCAGGATAAAGCTGGGCTTGGGAGACCTGGTGCTGATTCATATAGTCAGGATTTTAAACACAATTCACTGCAGGCTGTGTGTGTAATGTTTATACACAATTCACTGCAGGCTGTGTGTGTAATGGATGTGGCCTTGAGCTCCTTCAGTCTGGGGAGAGATTTGAACAAGCAATTTGCTGAATGCTCTCACTGCCACTCTGGTTCAGAACAGGGCAAACCCAAAGCAATAAAAGTGTTTCATTAGAAGAGAAACACCAGACTCGGTTCCTTTAGGGAATGAAAGGGTTAAGACAGAATAGATTAGGGGTATAAAATCCAAATGAATAGAAACCTCTCCCAGCATTTCTGATGTAGGCACCAAAGTCCTCAATTTGATATTACCTGCTGCAGTCAGAAGACTTTAAATTATGTTTTGTGCTCCAGCCACACAAAAATACATTAAACTCTCCACCAACAAATATGTCAATGCTTTAATCAAGTAGAAACTCCAACACAGAAAGATGTATATGTAATAAAAAACCTTTTTTAATAGGCTTTACTGCATTTTTATTTCATTTTACCTAGTTTGGGACACTTCAGGTGTGATGTTAACTCTCCACCACTTTAAACTCAAAGAGAATTGCCTTGCTACTGAGTTCAGCATGAACAAACACCACAAAAAATTAATTTATTGAGCATTTCTATGGGCCACAGTGCCTGAGAATGTGGCTGTAAGCATTTCAGGGCCAGTGCAGCCCAAGTAGAAAATATATGTGATGAGCATCACTGAGTGATGGTGTGACCCAGCACTGGGTGATGTTTGCAAGTGATGTGTGGTCCTTGGTCCTACTTTATGCATAAACTCTCTCCTGGGGGAAAGAAAGTCTTGCTGCTTGGGTGAAAAAAATCAAGCTGTTTTCATAAGTCAGAAACCCTGAGCTGACAAGTAGGGCTTGTTTTTATGACTAAATGGAACAGGTTTAAATGATCTTTAAACCCAGAACCTGCACAAGGCCCCTTGTCCCACACCAGGGGAGCTCAGCACTGGTGGCTTTGTAAATGTCCCTAAATCCTCCTCCTCCTCCCAGGTGTCCCAATCTGTTAGATTTGTGCCTAGGCACAGTAAATGAAGGAATGAATACAGCCTCAAAGCCTGAAGAAGGAGCATCTGTAAGACACAAACCTACAGAATAGAAACAGAGAATTAGTCCCATTTCCTTGTATTCCAAGAGTCAGCTCAAATTATAATACAAAATATCCTTCAATAGACATCCCAAATTCTACCAATTAAGCAGAAATTAAGGAAAAAAAACATGAAAGGGAGGAGATTTTTATATGACATCAACACAAATAATGGCCATACCAATAAAATATGGCAAACAAAACACAAATCCCAAATATGTACCACTGACACATGAAATTAATTAAAGACTTGAGAGAAACAATTAAAGAGAGCAGCTTAAGCTCTTCCTACTATTAAAAAACACTTTTTATGATTATTATATTAATAATATATAATATATTAATATGTGATATATTGATATATTGATATATCATACATTAATATATATTAATGGGATATATTATATTAATAATATATTTTATATTATTATGATCTAGTACCTTATGATTGCAAATATATTACCATCACAATCTTAACAGATTCACAACACATACTATAAGAAGTCAAATAGAGAAGAACTCTCACCAAATTAACAGAGACTTATGCTAAAACTCATGGAGAATCCTTAGACTGATCTCTTCCAAAAGTGGATTTTTGTGGGATTTTCCAGCAAGAAACAAAACCCTGCAGGGAATTTTCTAGAGGGGTGTGATGGCCATGCACAGACACAATGTTCTGCTCAAGGTGCCATGAGGAGAACAAACCCACTTCCTCCCTCTCTCTCATAAAGTACTTATGTAGCTTTTTAATTGTAATTATGTGTAACTGAATCATCCTATTGGCTTAAATGGATTAAAAGCAGGCATCTGCTCGAGTGTGTTTGTCAGCTGTGGCTTTAAGCACTTGGATGTGGAGATGATGAGGCTCAGAGGGCTCTGTGGAACCACCCACCCTGAGTTCTTCAATAATTCTTCAATTCAACTTCTTTAATATTGGTTTTGACTCACTCAGGTTATGTTCTGTCTCACTAATTGGTCATTTCTGATGGAAAACTCACCACACGTGGCTTTGTTACATCTGCAAATTGTTCATTGTGTGTGAAAAATTTTTACAGTCTGGACTTGCTTTCATTTTTTTTCTGGTTTGGTTTTTTGGGTTTTGTTTTGTTTGTTGGTTTGGTTTTTGGCTGGTTTTTTGGTTTTTTTTTGTTTGTTTTTTTTTCCTGCCAGACTCAAGAGGCCTCCTTAGAAGTTTCAGTTTTTCTCCCTGATTTCCTTAGGTTTATTGCCCTTCCCTCTTGGCATTCCCATAATTTATCTCCCCCTCTGCTTCCCTCCCTGGGGTATACTCTGTAAAAAACAACAGTCCAAGCAACAAATGTGGCAGAAGGATTGAACTGAACACTTCAATAGTTGTTTTATTTAATTTTTTGTGGGTTTAGGGATAGGTTTTGGTGTAGATTCATTACTGTCATATCTGGATGGCATAATAAAGATGAACCACTTACATTTCCAGCCCTGCTGAAGACAAAGCCAACAGTTTGCTGTAAACAAAGATCAGATTCTACAGATTAAATTCAGGCTGACATTTTTTTCTGAGCTCTGCAAGTTTGCCCTTGCTGGAGATTCAGCCAAGGGAGATCACATCATTTATCTTTTCCCTTTTGTATTATTCCAGTAAAACAAAAAAAATTATTCTTTGCAAAGGAGAGTGGGAGTTCAGCAGTTGAGAATTTGCATGCATATCTCATATTTTCAGAGTGAAAAATTGGTGGTTTTTTTACTGTAATTCCCTCAGGACAAACTGATAACAGCTACAGGCCCCTAAATTAATTTTATTTATGGAAGTTGAAGACAGATACATTTTCATTTCCAGCAGTGAGGCCACTCAGATCCATGTGGGAGCACCATGTTTGCAGGCTGATGGAGAAATGGAACAGTAGAAGGTTTTTTTATGCACTTGAGTTGAAGCAAAACAAATATTATAGAGTCAGCTGTTTCCTTGGGTGATATCTGATGATCACTGCTACAATCTAAAGTTTACAGCAAAACAGAGGGGAAGGGGAAAAAAAGAACAAAACAAAACAAAAAACCCCAAACAAGCCCTAGAGAAAGGTCCAGTAAATCATGCAAAACCACAGAAAGAAAGCAAAGGGAAGGAATGGAGGCAGAAGGAAATAATCCAGGAATAAAGGTAGAAGGAATTAACCCAGGAATGGAGGCAGAAGGAAAAATCCCAGGAATGGAGGCAGAAGGGAATAACCCAGGAATGGAGGCAGAAGGGAATAACCCAGGAATGGAGGCTGAAGGAAATAACCCAGGAATGGAGGCAGAAGGAAATAAAACAGGAATGGAGGCAGAAGGAAAAATCCCAAAAATGGAGGCAGAAGGAAAAATCCCAGGAATGGAGGCAGAAGGGAATAACCCAGGAATGGAGGCTGAAGGGAATAATCCAGGAATGAAGGTCAGACTGGCAGAGCTCTGGAGGAGGATTTTTCCTTACTTAAGTGTTTCTGTAATCCTGGACACAGCAGTGCCACCATCGTGGGCTGGCACCAACACACCAAAAAAGAGGGGAAAATGGGAAAAATTAGAGGAAGAACTTTATTTAAACCCTGACCACCTTCTCTTTTATGTTGTTGCCTTGTGGTTGACTTGGCAGGTGTGCTCATGAGTGCCTTTATCCTGTGATTGATGAGCACAAAGCAGGCACAGTTAACCCATTTACCAAGATAATTCTATTTTTACACCTGAACTCAGCTCTGAGTCATCTGACACCCAGGTTAGACCAGCCTCTCAGAAATACCCACAAGACAGCTCCCAAAAATCAAACAGGAATTCCTGAGAGACAAAATAGAAAGGCTGAGTCCTTCAAGACTGACAGTTACATAACCTCTGTTAAAATCAGCAAAGAGAAATTCTTAAATAGCCTCGAGGATCACAGTCATGGGGCTTAAAGTTGCTTCTTGTGTGAGGGAAAGCAGACAAAAGAGTTTCTTCCTGAATCCTGAATCCAGTGTTGGGTTTGAGGACGCCTGCATGGGAAGTGGGCAAGGCATGAAGAGCAGCCATGTGCACCACATTTTTCATCACTGTAAAATGGTACAACTCCATTTATTTTAATACAAAATTTACAGGTGCAGCTTCATTTATTTTAATACAGAATTCACTGGTGCAAGTCAATTTGTTTCAAGACAAAATTTACTGGTGCAACTCCATTTATTTTAATCACTGCAGGATCTGCCCCTGCCATGCTTTGCACATGAATTAGAGGCTGTCTTGTGTAATTTCCTTCTAAATCCTCACCTCATCCCTAGAAGTGTCCAAAGCCAGGTTGGACAGAGCTTGGAGCACCCTGGGACAATGAAAGGTGTCCCTGACCATGGCAGGAGGTGGCACTGGTTGGTATTTAAGGTTTCCAACCCAAAACACTCTGGGATTCTGTTTCTATAAATGCCTTCCCATTTTCAGCTGGCACTGAGGAGGTGAAAGCACAGAGAAAAACCAAGTTTAAATGAGCTTTAAATTAAGTCTTAGGACTTTGGATTGAGCTCTTTCTACAGAAATAATTCCCTAATGAGGGGTACAGTGCTCCATCCAGGTTCATTAGTTGCCCAACTTTTATTGCAGGTAGGCACAGGAAAGAAATAGAAATAGAAATAGAAATAGAAATAGAAATAGAAATAGAAATAGAAATAGAAATAGAAATAGATAGGAACTGATCCAAAAGCTTCTTTCTGATGTCTCCATTGCTGCAGAGTTTTGATGGGAGCAGGAGAGCCTTACCTGGCTGAGGCAGGGGGGTGTGCCTGGGTCAGGCTGTACAGCCCAGCTCTTCCCTCTGGGAATGGCATTGCTGCTTTATGAAGTGGTAACAAATCCAGGTTGTAATGGCTTAATAAATTGCCCAGTGACAGCTGACATGAGGCAAATATTGCAGGGCATGCTCTTGGGGCAATGATGAGTGCATGAAAATGTAATGGATTGTGACCTGAAGGGAAGCAGGTTAAGGTAAATGGAATTAATTAGACACTGATAAGGCTTTAGAGTGCTGCTGCATAATGTTTCTGAGGCACCATGGGTGCAGAGCAGGAAGCTGACAGGGAAAAT
>JAWWEY010000115.1:2965445-2984966 GCA_035582745.1 Loriotus luctuosus
CAAACACATTCCAAAGGAGCAAAACACAGGAGAAGCAAATGAGATAAGAATTGTTTTCCTTTTTCTCTGAGGCTTCTGAGCTTCCCTGGAGAAAAACCCTGGGGGAAGGGATTTTTCAGACAATGTGAGTGCCACAGTGATGCCATTGGGATGAAGTTGCTGCATCCCCAGCTTTGCCAGCCCAGCCCTGTGCCACCTTCCCTCCTTCAGGCAGCTCCTGAAGTCACACACAGAATATTCTGAGTTGGAAGGGAGCTCACCTCCTGCTCTGCCTCCACCTTCCCCCATCAGCACCCCTTAACAAGTCTGTGTCCATGCTGCGCCTCACAGGAGGGAGCTGCTGTGCACAGAAGTTGGTTATCAGGAGCCCAGCAGGGTCCCCAGGGTCACACACTGATGAGTTTGGGGGTGAGGGTGGGGACAGTCCCTCCCAAAACATGTGGCATTGAAAAAACTCTTTCCACACTTTTCCTTTTAAGCAGCGTTTCGTAGCAACTGCTTTCTGCAGGAGAGGAGTAAAGGGAGAAATGGGGTCTTGTCACTGGTGCTCTAAATTAAAATTGTTGCTCTAAATTAAACATTCTACACATGCAGGACACCAGGGAAGTGCCACCAAGCAGGGAGTGAGAGCAAACACTTGCCCCAGAAAATGCAGGGTGTCACCCAGGCAGACCCACTGAAAGCAGCAGGGCAATTGCTGAGCCAGCACCTCGAGGATGTGTCATGATGCAGTGGGTGCCAAGTGTCAGAAATTTCCCTTAGTGTCAGAAATTTCCATTTGTATTTATTTCTTTGCTAAGGGAACTGTTCCCATTACCTGAGCTGCAGTGAAATCTCCACGCAGCAAGTTACTGTGTTTAATTATTCATTTCCTGAAGGTAAACAATTCACCTTCCCTTTCCAAATCTCTCCCCTTCCAGAGCAATAAAACCTCTGCATGCTTTTTTGTGCTCACCCTGCTTCTCCTGCCTATCCTTTATTTAAAAATACATATCCCAGTCCTTCTTTTCCTGAAGAGGAGCAACTTCTTGTAGACTTTTCACCACAGAATTCATTCCATGAGGAGTTCAGGCACTGCATAAAGCAATCCCAAAGATACACCCAGACCAAGGGTCACTGGTAATTTGGTGGAAATTTCTTTCCTGTGGGAATGTGCTGCAGTTCCTAACACAGGGCACCACTGTGTGGATTTTTTGTTGGGTTATTCTGTTGTTGTTGTTGTTGTTTTGGTTTGGTCTGGTCTTTTTCTTTGTTAAGGTTGGGATCAAATGTGTGAGATGGTATTTCTTGTTTGGACTCAGATGCCTATTAGTTCTTATTTACATTACAGTCTCATGAAGTGTGAGTTTAATAGTACTTCTTTCTATTAAGTTAAAGATGGAGCTGTATTTTTTTCTTTATAAGGTTTTTTAAGGATAAATTGTCTAATTAAGAAATTACACAAGTTATTTTTACTTTTAACCTGATAACTAACTACTCGTGGTCTGTAATGCAGATTTTTTTATCTAATTGCACAATTACTTATACTCATGAAGAAAAAGGTGAAGAAGGACCAGCTTCTGCTTTAAAAACTCCATCTTACTTTATATCTATTACTATGTTCTAAACCCTTAAACTCTAAGTTTTCCATCATGTGATATCACACACTTCTATTCAAACTCCACACCCACAATCCCAGTTCTATCATTCCATTTTGGAAGCTTCTTCACAGCCTCAGGTCAATGCAGTGTTCTCTTGGGGGTCAGCACAGAAATCTGAAATTCTCAGCAGCCAGAGTTCCAACACTTCACCATTGCTCATTTCTTCTCTTGCAGGTGGGCTGCAAGGCCATGATGGTTTTCTTCCAGTACTGTGTCATGGCCAACTTCTTCTGGCTGCTGGTGGAGGGGTTGTACCTTCACACCCTGCTGGTCATCTCCTTCTTCTCGGAGAGGAAATACTTCTGGTGGTACATCCTGATCGGCTGGGGTACGCGGCTCCTCCAGGAGGGGATCCTGACTGGTGTTTGTAGCAGGAATTTAGCACAGATACCTGGGCACTCAGGTGGCGCAGAGATGTTGTCCTGGTTTAGGGCAAATCTGGGAGAAAACCTCCAAAGGGAGCCCCTCCAGAAAGCAAATCCACACGGCCGCTCCCCACAACCGGTTTGGGAAGGATTCCTCGGAGAGAAGTGGAAAGAACCTGTTTATTTAACAGGCACGGCACCCCCCAACACACAAAATGAACAATACCAGATGACAACACTCTGTCACTGCTCTGAAAAAGATGACAAATTCAGAAAGTCTCTCCTGGGGGTAGTCACTCTGTTCTTAGTCCCTCTGGTGCTGCTGCAGCCACAAGGTGCAGACTCTCGGTGTTCCCAAGTCCCAGTCCAGAGCAGGTTCGAGTCGGTCCAAGAATGGAAAGAAAACCAGTCCAGGGAAAATTCAGACTGCCAGCTAAACTAACTAATGATCAGAAGCAAAAAGCAAGGGCAAATCAGGAGCAAGAGCAAAGTGAAAGCAAGAGCAAAAAGCAAAAGCAGCACTATGTACTGCCCCATCTGTGTGTCCCACCAGCTGTGGGGGAGCGGCTGATAACAAAACCAAAACAAAACATTCGCTCTTCAGAGCCACTCTTGAAGGCACAGAACATAATATCCAGCATAAACAGAACACACAAATGGAGATACAAGCATCATAACGTCACCCTAGGACAGATGTTGTAGACAACACCCAGCCCCACTAAGTCGGGAGAAGGATTTGGGGTGGTTGGTAGGTGAGAGGTTGGACATGAGTTTAAAATGTGCCCAAAAACCCAACTGTGTCCTGGGCTGCATCAAAAGAAATGAGACCAGCAGGCTGAGAGAAGGATTCTGTCCTTCTGCTCTCCTCATCTGAGATCCACCTGCAGAGATGCAGCCAGCCATAGGGTCCCCAAAATAAAAAGGTTGTGGAGCAGTTGGAGCAGCTCCAGAGGAGGTCATGGAGCTGCTCCAGGGTTGGAGCCAGGCTAGGAATGTTCACCTGGAGAAGGGAAAGATCCAGGGAGAGCTCAGAGCCCCTTCCAGGGCCTAAAGGGGCTCCAGGAGAGCTGGAGAGGGTCTGGGGACAAGGCATGGAGGGACAGGACACAGGGAATGGCTTCAAACTGACAGAGAGTAGGTTTAGATTGGATATTGGGAAGGAATTCCTTGATCCTGACTGGGATCCCAAATTTGATATCATGGATTGACTTTAAATTGTAAGGATGGATCCCAGCAAAGCAGAACTCCTGGACTGAACCAGACACTGAATTCAGGCCAGGCAGCTGCCCTGAGATCCCATCACCTGTGTACTAATGCTGATAACCTTCTGCTCACTGCATTGGTGATTTCTCCAGCCTTAATGCAAGTCTGGTCTCAAATGCATCAAATAAAATTAAATTAAAATCATATAATGAAAATTTAAAAAAAAAGGCAAAACAAAATAAAATTAGAAAAATGGTAAGGAAGAGAGAATTAAGCTCTTCACAAAGTAACTCACAACTGAATTGCTGACTTATGCAAATTAATCCTACCAGATCAACTTCTTTTATTTCTCCAAAAAGGAAACAGATTTTTTTCCCCTTTCATGCCATTTAGTTGAAGATTTAAATTTAACTAAGCAACTAAATTTCTACTGCCTGCTCTCAATGGCTGAAATTGAGAAATAATAAGAGCAGGGAAGAATCTTGAGAAGAAAAGGTAAAATAAAATTGTGCCATGTCCAGGGACATGCCAGGACTCAGGATTTGCTCAATTATCCATGGAGTAACTCCTATTGAAAGTGGCAGGAGTTATGCTTGACTTCACACTGCAAAGCAGAGATGATTCTCCATGCTCTGAGCAGGAGGGATGATGGCAGCAGGTCTTGTTTCAGTTCCTCAGGTCAGACCTTTGTTAAACTCACCTTGTGCTCCAGATATTCTTTATTTCAGCACTGGAGAACTGGCAGGTTTTAAAGAAAAATGCATTAAGGTAATGATTTAAATCAAAGGAAATTTCTTGCACTCCTAATGTGTCCTGAGGTTGCTTGGGTGCAGAAGGTCAATTCCAGACCATGGCAAGTGCTTGAGGGAACTTTTGGCCTTTCAGTCATCCATCATTTGCAAGAGCATCAGGGATGGGTCTGGAATGGATTATGCATGAATTAATAATTTATATGCACTAATTACAGTTTTTACTGGTTTTAGTATGATTGCACTTGGAAGTCACTGGTAATAAAGTGTGCACAATCTGTGAGTAACACAGAGCAAAGAGTCATGTCCTTCCTGGAGTATTTCCAACCTAAATCTGGTCAAAGACAAGAGAGAGAAAAGAGCCAGCACAAGGATGGGACAAAACCACTCAAACGTGGCAGCTCCTGGAGTGAGGAGCAGAGGCAGCTACAGACAGCTGTGTGTGAACCTGGCATTCCAGGCTCCCTTAGAGGGCAAAAGAGTCCAGGGATATTTAATTTTTATTGCTCTAAATCAACCATTTAATGTAGCTGGATGACCTGTGTGTGAGAAACACACAATTCTGCCCCTTGATGCTGAGGAGAGCCTGTGGTGACCTCCCTAGGTACAGGTGTCCACACTGTAGGTGGCTCAAGTGACCCCTATTCCTTGCCTTTCAGCCCTGGAAGGTTTTTCCAGGTGCTTCAACAGGAATTTCAAGTGCTGGGAGCAGTTCCAGAGAGCTGATCCTGCATGGCCACAGGGAGGGAAAGGCAACGTTGCCAGTTTGGCGTGTGAGGGTTGAAAATGTGAAGAATTCTCCCACCCCTGAGGGAAGGCATCCCCCCAGTCCCTCAGGAGAGGTGGAGAGTGAGGGAGAACAGCCCTGAGAAATGAGGCAGATTTTAAATAATCTGGTAATGAAATCAGGGAAGCATTTGATCATGGTTTCTGACAGCAGCACCATCTCTTCTCTCCTCAGGTGCCCCCTCTGTGTTCATCACTGCCTGGACAATTGTCAGGATTTACTTTTTTGATGTTGGGTAAGCCTGTGCACTCAGTTATATTTCCTTTATAAGGAAATTATATCAGTTATATTTTCCTTTATAAATCCTTTATATGGCCAGGGAAAACCCTGCAGCCTTAGCAAGCCAAAAAAACAGCAGTGGCACCTCTCCCCTGCCATCAGGAGCCAAGAAACACCCCAAGATCTCCCTGAAATGTCATTTTAGGTCAACCACTCCCCCTCTTTACTTCCCAGTGCCTTGGCCAGGATATCTGCAGGGAATTTGTGAGCAGACCCTGATGGTTGCATTTGGCCCCATGCTCAGAGCAGAGCTTTGCACCCTGCAGAATTGACCCTAAACATGCAGCAAGGAAATTATAAACACACCCAACTCTCTCCCACAGGAAAAGGCTAAAAATTCTTCTTTTTTTTCTCTTTTTTCTCAAGCAGATTTTAGGATCTATTCTTCATCCTTTTTTAACCTAACAGCAGCCTTTGATATTTTGTATAAAAAGCAGATAGAATGCAGCTAAGAAAATGAGGCAGACACCAGAGTTATCCAAGGATATGTGCAAGTAAAGAGGATTTGATCCTGAAATCCTCATTCTTGCTTTTATTCAAGCAGTCAGACTGCAGTAATTGGAAAGGGGTTTATAGGAAAACACCCCAGAGAGAGGCAGAATCAAGTGCTGATTCTGTCCTCAGTGTGCATTCCCTCACTTCTTGCATTTGCATCCTGGAGTTAAATCCATTTTCTCCCATGCATTCTTCCCCTCCAAATGTGTCCTGATTTGCCCCTTTTTCACTACAAGAAGCAGCTCAGATTTCTCACTGCATTTTTGATTTATAGTCACGCCAGCACATTTCCTGAGGGCAACTCACTTCCTTTATGGTTTCACTCTATCTGCATAGAGCTGACCTTATTTACTCTGTTAATAAATAGCCTCTACAATGAGACAGAGACAGGAGCATTTAGCCATTCTGGATACCAGTTTTTCTTACTATATATTCCCATTAAGCTCCAAAAATTCTTAATAAAAATACAGAATTCTTTGCATTTTCTGGGGGCTTTAAAGCCCTACATTTTTGTGGTGAGTAAAACAGAGCATGAATTTACAGAATATTTTAATACCTAACACAGATTTTTTTTTCTCATTACCTGCAGAGAAAAAATACAGGAAATTAATCCAGATTAAATAAACCCTAATTAGGTAAGATTGGTTTAGCAACACTAAGACTTTATTTAAACATTCTAACTCCAAGTGCAAGTGACCTTCATTCAGGCTGTCTCAATTTATTTCAAAAATGAAGTGCACTAGACAAAATTAGGGCCACTTTAATTCTAAATGAAAGGGCAACACACACCTAACTGGAAGCATCTGCATGTGAGAAATTGCTCCATCTCCCTGTAGAGTTTGGGCAGATTTAGTCAGTGTAGTCCACAGAGTGCAATTTTTATCACCCCAAAGTTGATGTTTAAAATAGGTCTCAGGAACTGTGCCCTAAAAGTGCCTCTCTTCATCTCCTGCTGCCTTCCCTGCCAACATTTGGAATTAGAGGAGCTGAATCTGAGTGAAATTGTCTGCAGTAGGTACCACTAATCTATTCTTACATGAAAGCAGCCCAATTTCCATGAATGCTTTCCTAAAAAACGCACTTTCTATCACCTGGCTGTGCAGATAAAGGTGTCCCAAGCAATATCACTCATTTCCACATCAGTCCTTTCCTCTCATTCCCTCCTTGGCTTTAAAGTGCAGTTCCAGGTGAGGGTTGGTGTGTGCAGACAGCTCTGGCTTCGGGATGAAATAAATCCAACCCTGGACCCTTTTTAACTTTTCTAACTCCATTCATAGCTCAGGTGCAGCTTGCTGGATTTATGGGACTAACCCCACCACTGGCTGGTATTTTTTTCAGAAGGATGGGATGGTTTTTGGGGTGTTTTTTTCTGCTGGTGCCAATTGCTCTATGCTTATCAAACCCCCTCCATCCAGGATGGGGGAGAGCACTGGAGCCTTGGTGAATCTTTTCATAGATTTTGATAGATTTTCATGGTGAGACAGAGTAGAAATTCTCCAGAGTAGAAATCTAGAGTAGAGTTTTTGGCTATCTCCACAAAACAATGGTTTCCATAGAATTTCCCTGCAGCAAAGTTCAGTGTAGCAGAAATTAAGAAAAATCACCATCCTCCCCCACGTTCACCCTGCCTAACATCCTCCATCCCCATGGCCAAGGGGAAAAAAATTGGCATTACCTCTGGGATATTTGGTACCTACCAGTGCTCACAGCCAATGCAAAGCAAGTTTTGGCCATTCCCAGTCCATACACATGAGGTTTAGTCGTTTTCACACAACCCAGCCTAGCAAAACTTAGATTTAAGGGAAAACTGACAAAGTTACAGACCTGCTTGCTTGCTGTGCTTGATGTTTTAAGTCTGGCTTTGTTTCTTTTTAGGTGCTGGGAGGAAATAGTGGAATCCCCATTCTGGTGGATCATTAAAACTCCTATTTTGGTGTCTATTTTGGTAAAGTATCAGCACGTTCTGCTGGCTGCAAAGCCATCTTTAGTCCTAACTGGGGAGGGGTGAAGGGGTGTTGAGAAATGTCCCGTAAATGTCCATGGAAAATGCACTGCCAGGTAAAATCCCACTGTACACTGAACATTTGCTTTAGGATGATGGAATTCCACCTCCAGATAAACACCCTCAACTGCAGCATTGACCACAGGAGGAATTTCAGTGACCAGGCCACCAGGGTGGAGCTGACTTGAGGTAGCTTTGACCACCTCCATCTCCTTGGTGGGGTGGCCATGGGAAGTGGAGGAATGTGGTTGGGCATCCAGGAAAGGCTCATTTTGCCCCAGGAATCAGTGAATTCCATCAGATGACCCATGCTAGGAGGGGTTTTGTTTCTCTGAGCTGACCAGGATGACTTGTTCTGTTGTAGATGTCAACACTACAAATTAACATGAGTCCTACCACGAATTTCCACTTAGATAAAAAGGGAGTAGATGAATTCCCTGAGGAATTTGCCTCTTTCATGCAGTACAGAGTTGCATTCCAGCTGTGTATTTTTGGAGTAAGTTCTAGAGAAGTTTGGCTAATTTCCAGAAAAATCATCAGAAGTGTTTTATTTTAATTCTCTGGATATGATCAACCCTGGCCATAGGAACCAGGGCACTTCTCAGGAACTCTGAGTCCTTCCATACTTGTTGAACATTGCTCTGTTGGGCATGGATCCAAGCCTTAAAATCAAATGAACTGGAGTTAAACTTAGTTTTGAGTTTTGTTAAATGAAGTCAACGATGTGGCAAGGGAAGCAAAAAGAAAAAATTACAACAGAAAGCAAACCAAATATATGTCTTTTAAACAGAACTCTTTTCCTTAGATATCGTTCTTATTCCATGTACATCATGACTTTTACAAGAAGACTTTTTTTTTTCTGTGGCATTTATCATGCAGGGATTCCAGACTGAAAGTTTCAATAATGACATCTTGCTCTGTTTACCTCACTGGAAAGAAATATAGTCCTTAGATGACACATCTCCAAATATTTATACCATCCTGGAAAGTATAGATAGCATTTTCCCTTTCCTGAGAGAAGCTTTCAGTCAAAAAACACACCTTTTTATTCTCCTCAGATCAATGGGTCTATATTTTCTTTTGGCCAATAAATCTTTTCCTCATTGCCAAACAGAATTTACCCAGCAATTTCTGATTTTCCTTTAGCAGATATCCTATAAATCTGTCCTAAAGGAAAGGCATGATAGCCACTGGCTGATGAACAGCAGGTTTCTCCAGGGGATAATGCAGCATTTCCTCCAAATCCATGGGAATACAGCTGATATCTCAGTGTAAGGAAGAAATAGATATACAAGATCTATAGGATCTTTAAGTACATGAGATATATCTTGTGTACAAGAAAGAAATACATATACAAGATCTGTAAGATCTTTAAGGTTCATGAGATATATCTTGTGTACAAGGTGTTAAGCACTGGGAACACATTGATTATCTTTGATTATACTCTAGGTATAAAAACCTAATCTAAACAACTTCTCCAATATCCTGATTCCTGTATTTTCTGCCATGGAATTCCGAGGTTATACCAAGCCCATATACACACTCCATGGTGTCTTTGTTCTTGACCTCTCCAAGCCAACATAGTCAGAATTTAATGGCTCCATTCTTGCCTTCCTTGCAGCAGTTTGTGTTATCAATGATCATTAGTGTAGTTGATCTAGATAATGCTGGTTTGGGACTAATAAATTTCACGTCCCACCAAATCAGACACAGAAACCATTTTTTAAGGAAATAAATGCAAACAGAAACTGTGATAAATTGCTCAAAATAGGTAAGACATGATTAAGCAGTGCATCATAACCAAAAAATGCAATGGATATCCAATCACTCATAGGCTTTGAAAAAAGAGTGTCTATTTGAGAGATGGGCTTCAGTCTGTTTTATTCATCTATTGTTGTGATAAGTGTAGGAATTGCTGGAAGAAATCTTATCATCTATTTTTGCAGGGAATCAGATTGGCTGGTTTAACACAATCCCTTCCAGCTGCTGAACCTCTAAAAACTAGAATCATTTGCACATTCACTGACCATAAAAGGATAAAGAAAGGAGTTGTGTGTCAAACAAAAGCTGAACTAAGTCCCCAGAAACCTGTCATTGTTTTTCACATTGTTGTCTGTGTTGCATGAGTAACAGGATGACTCAACAGAGAGGACCTTGAAAGAAGCAGATTTGCATTCAGTTCATGCCATCAGGACATTCCTATTCCTAGCTCTACACCTTTGCTAATAATAAATAAGGTTCACATTGCTTGAGTACATTGGTAGAGCACTGTGAGATTTTGGGGTGAAGAGAACCACCTAAAATCTGGGTATCAGCCAGGCTGCTCTGGTTTGACATCCCATGAGGGAACATTAGGGAATGTTCTTGGTGAGCTCTATCCCTTGCTGCACAAGACAGGACATGGCCAACATGATGCCTTGGAGTGGCTTCCTGAAACAGAAGCTAGAGAAGAGTAAGAGAATAAAAGTGGGTATTTACTAAAGGCCTTCAAAGGTTCACCTTGGGCAGTCAGAAACCTCTGAGAGGGGCTACACCCAGGATGGACGATGGTCATGAGTTTTTCACACATGTACAAGTTTGGTCCATTTACGTACCAGGGGTTATACTGATGCCCTAAGCAGCTGGAACAGAGGTTAGACAGAGTAAAGGGGAATAAAGAGGGTATTTACTGAAGAGCCTTCAAAGGCCACACCCTGGCATTACCAGAGCCACAGTCATGGCTCTGCCTGATGGCTCCAAGATGGAAGCAAAAGAGGGCTTGGTCACAAGATCTCACATTTTTATAAGTTCTGGCTCATTTGTATATTGGAGTTAATTGTCCAGCCACATCTCCCGCCCATGAAGTCCCAGCCTCCTTTTTTTTCTCTCTTCAGCCCACGTTGTTTGTGCTCTTGGGCCTGAGATTTGGATCATTTGTATTTGGTGCCCAGCTAGAGAAGGAATTGTTTTGTCTCCCTACTCTCTGAAGGGAGCTCACCATCCTCTAATACGAAACCCAGACCCACACACTAAAGCAGCACAGAACCTGAAAAAAAAAAAACAAAACAAAAAACCCTAAAACACAAGGCATCAAATCCTCCAATTGCAGCTTCAGGTAATGAAGTCATATACCCCCAGTCTGCTCATTCTTGTTTACACTTTTCAGGGCCTGAGACAGTCAGACGCCCTTGAGTTTCAGGCCCACAGAGGAATTGTTTTATCTGAATAAAACAGGGGAGCAGCAGTTGACAGTCCATGGAGTTTTAGACCTATACCCTAAAGCAGTACAAGATCTGAAAAAACAAAAAACCTAAAACTTACAGCATCAAATAGGATTGAGCAGAGGCCCACTGGAGTGAATCCTGCTTTGTGCTTTGGTTTGGTTTCCCTGGCTCACCACACTCAGCAGCTGGCCCCATGTCACCGCCTTAAATCAGCCTTTGCTGGGTTCAGGGTGTCCCCAGCAGGCTGCAGGGTCCCAGGTAGCACAGTCCTATTTGGGACAGACTGAGTTCCCAGGCAGTCCCTTAGCAAGCTGTCCTGGTTTAGGGCAAATTTGGGAGAAAACCTCCAAAGGGGGGGGCCTCTCCCCAGCAGTTTGGGAAGGATTCCTCAGAGAGAGGTGGAAAGAACCTGTTTATTTAACAGGCACAGCATCCCCAGCACACAAAATGAACAATACCAGATGACACCACTCTTTCACTGCTCTGAAAAGGATGACAAATTCAGAAAGTTGATGACAAATTCTCCTGGGGGTGGTCACTCTGTTCTCAGTCCCTCTGGTGCTGGGGCAGCTGCTGCAGCCACAAGGTGCAAACTCTTGGTGTTCCCAGGTCCCAGTCCAGAGCAGGTTCGAGTAGGTCCAAAAAAAGGGAAAGGAGAAACAGTCCAGGAAGAAATTTGGACTGTTTAGCTAAACTAGCTACTGAGCAGAAGCAAGAGCAAGCAGACGCAAAGCAGAAACAAGATCGAGAACAAAATGAAAAGCAAAAGCAAAAAGCAAAAGCAGCACCATGTACTGCCCCATCTGTGTGTCCCACCAGCTGTGGAGGAGCAGGCTGATAACAAAACCAAAACAAAACATTCACTCTTGAGAGCCAGTCTTGAAGGCACAGAACATAATATCCAGCATAAACGGAACACTTGAATGGGGATGCAAGCATCATAATGTCACCCTAGGACACAAGCTGAAGTGATATCAGCTCTTTGGTGATTATCAGCTCATTGCGATTTCAACCCTTCAGCTTGATAGGTGCCTAGGCAGGCAGATGCAGGGAGAGAGAGGAGAAGGCCGTGTGGGGTTCCACAGCCGTGTCTTTATTGATCCTTCTGCAAAGGGTTCCAGTGACAGCCCTTCTGCCAGAACCAGGCTAAAACAGCTCTTTATATAGGGTACAGGGGGATCAGAAATGGTCCAGGGGCAAGGGTTAAATAAAAATGACCTACAGGGTTACAGAGAGATAAACAGGGGTTCCAAAAGGCAAAAAATGGTCTTCCTAGCCTATTCACCATGACTTGGCATTTCCTATAATTAGGTTTCTGCAAACCACGGGGCCCTTGCAGAGCCAGGGCCTGCTACACCGCCTGGCAAGTGATCTACAAGGTTACAGAGAGATAAACAGAGGTTCCCAAAGGCAGAAAAGGTTCTTTCCAGCCCATTCACCATGACTTGGTGTTTCCTATCTTCAGGCTTCTGCGCGGCACAGGGCCCTTGCAGAGCCAGGGCCTGCTACATCGCCTGGCGAGCCGCCGGGCGCCACGCGCGGCTCCTCCCGCACGTGCTCCAGAACGTCGTGCAGGGAGAGAGAGGAGAAGGCCGTTTAGAGTTCCACAGCCATGTCTATATTAATTCTTCTAAGAAGGGTTCCAGTGACACCTCTTCTGCCAGAACCAGGCTAAACCAACCCTTTATATAGGGTACAGGGGGATCAGAAACGGTCCAATGGCAAGGGTTAAAAGAAAGTGACCTATAGGGTTACAGAGAGATAAACAGGGGTTCCAAATGGCAGAAAAGGTTCTTTCCAGCCCATTCACCATGATTTGGCATTTCCTATCTTTAGGTTTCTGCACGCCATGGGGCCCTTGCAGACCCAGGGCCTGCTACGCCACCTGGCAAGTGACCTACAGGGTTACAGAGAGATAAACAGGGGTTCCAAAAGGCAAATAAGGGTCTTCCTAGCCTATTCACCATGACTTGGCATTTCCTGTCTTTAGGCTTCTGCATGCCACGGGGCCCTTGCAGAGCCAGGGCCTGCTACACCGCCTGGCGAGCCGCCGGGCGCCACGCGCGGCTCCTCCCGCGCGCGCTCCAGGACGTCGTGCAAAGCTGTGCTCTATGGGCTTGACATCATCATACTTGGGATGTATGACACAAAGTCCCAAGCAGGCTGATGTCAGGCCCAAGATGCCATCATCCTGTGTCGGTTTTCCATGTGCTCCCCGCCCCCGAGAAGGGGCTCTCTCTGCTCATGGCTTGTTAAACGGCAGCTCCTTCCATGGCAAAAGCCATTCCAGTGAGAGGAGTTCCCCTCTAGTGATGGGCTCTTTTCCCTGGAGGAAAATGCTGATGTTTTACCCCTCTCTTCCCACCTCCACAGGTGAACTTCATCCTCTTCATCTGCATCATCCGTATCTTAGTCCAGAAGCTGCATTCCCCAGACGTTGGGCACAATGAAACCAGCCAATATTCGTAAGTCCCAGACTTTCCTAACCCTATCCTAAAAGTGTTTTTTGGGAAACCTGCCTGGCTGCTTGATAATTCATTGCATCCTGTTTCATGATTGCATCTGTCTGCACTGATCCAAATCAATTAATTTTAATTGCTTAAAGCAGATTAGAAATCAGGAAATGGAGCATTTGCTAAAAGAGCTGGTCAGGTTTTATGTCAGTTTGTGGCAGGTGAGAGGGATTTCTCCTAGGATTAATGATGAAGAAATGAGAGTAATAATAATGATGATGAAGCCAAATATAATTTTTCTTTGAATATTTAATATTTTTTGGATTCTGAAGGCAGAAAGACCCTGATGGAAAACAAAAAGTTGCTCTTCACAGTGTACACTCTTATTTTCCTGACCCTCAGTTTTAAAAAAGGAGAGATCTAGAAAATTACCATTCAGTAGGATCTGTGACAAATTTTCCTCATCCTAAAAGAGATCTCTAAACAAGATTGGATTAACTGAATACATTTCTCTTCTCTGTTGAAAAGGATCACTGTCTTAGAAGTTTTACTTGACTTAATACTTTTATTCCAAGGATATGAGGTTGACCTTAGTGGGGCTTTATATAATGAACAACATGCAAGAGAGATCAACATCTCTCTCAGTGGCCAAGGCTGGTCTCAGCTGCAGTATTTTAAGAGGGAAAGAAATGTCTATCTGCAGAGATTTATTCTGGCTTCAATACAAATAAAATAAAAGTCCAGACCAGGTTATTTTTGACTCTTCCCACTGTTCTGGCTCCGCTTTTCAGCTATCCTGGATATTTATTAAATGTTTCCTAGAAAAGAATTCAGTAAAAGAGTCCAGTGTCTGCATGGTCACTGCTTGTAAATCTTTGTCTTCTGAGGGAGCTGTGCTTTTGGGTTCCCTGAAAAATCTCAGTTCATCTTCCTGCAGGATGGAAAAAAGTGACAATATGTTCCTTAAATCCTGGCCAGCCACAGCACTGAGACTTTCTCTCTGGTTATGGTGAATTATTCATTTCATCTGCCTTGAGAGATTCTCACATTTATGAAAGGAAATGCCAGTTTTTTACTTTAATTTTCCTGGCAGCAGCCAAAGCCAATTACCTATTTTTCTGTCATCACAACACACCTACATTAGCAGACCCTGTGCTTTCTACCACCTGCCCTTCTGGATTTCCAATTTGGAATTTTATCTTTGCACCCCAGGTTTGCAGCAGGTGCATAGATTAAATCAGCATATTTAAATAATTTCTACTACAGAGCATTGTCTTGGCACTGCTGGCTCCTGTTCCCCTCAGCAAAAGTGCTGCCAACGTGCACCTGATGAGTTATGCCCAGATTATCTCAGAGGTCATGCTGGGCTTTGGGTTCAGGACACATTTTCCAGTGAGGTGGAGCTGCCAGGAAAGCTCTTTTTGCCTTGTAAACAAACATAGGGCATGTTGGTAAAACACAGAGTTCCCCTCACTGACCTGCTCAACAGGGGGTTCTGCTGAAGGACAGCTGCTCCTGACATCCACAGATCCTCACCTTCCTTCACCAGCTGGAATGATGGCTCAGTTCCACTAGGGAATGAATCAGTTGCTCACTTCACAGAATCATGGAATCCCACAACATTTTGGGTTGGGAGGGACCTTAAAGCTCATCCAGTTCCAACCCCCTGCCATGGGCAGGGACACCTTCCTCTATCCCAGGTTGCTCCTTCCAACCTGGCCCTAAAATTTTAGGTTTCCAAGGCACATGAGGTGCTTTAGGACTCTTCCAACCCTTGCACAGACCTGTCACACAGGACATAGGACCTATGGGACACTTGTCCCCTTGTACAGTGGCACCTGGCCACCAGCCACATCTGGAAAACTCTGTTGGCTGAATTCACTGCAGTAGGTACAAGACACCACACTTTCCTAGGAAAACAAATATTAATTGTCTGAAACTGAAGGCTGGACCCCACCAAGATGAGTTCTCAGCATGGTCCTAAGATTTTTACTTTTAGACAGAAATCTGTGGAGACTTCTGGGGTTTGACTGCAGGACCCAACAGTTCTTAGCAGAAAACTGCTGCTGAAATGCTGAGGGAGCTGGGGGTGTTTAGCCTGGAGAAGAGGAGGCTCATGGTGACCCTATTGCTCTCCACAACCCCCTGAAAGGAGGTTGGAGCCGCATGGAGATTGGGCTCTTCTCCCAGACAACAAGTGACAGGATGGGAGGAAACGGCCTCAAGTTGTGCCTGGAGATGTTCAGGTTGGACTTCAGGAGGAATTCCTTCACCAGAAGGGTTGTGAAGCATTGGAAGGGGCTGCCCAGGGAGGTTGTGGGCTCCTCATCCCTGGAGGTGTCCAAGGATGCCCTGGATGTGGCACTCAGAGCTCTGGGCTGGGGACAAGGTGGGGATCAGGCACAGCTGGACTCCATGGTCTGGAAGGTCTTTCCCAACCAAATACCTCTGTGATTCTGTGTGCATCCCTCCTGCCAAATCTGAGACAAATCTGTTTTAAACTAACAGCATCCTGGATAGCTCATTTGCATTTCTCCCTCCTTCTCATGTGTATTTTATATTGTTTATTTTCTACACACACAGCCTGCTGATGTGCTGACAGCATTGTTCAACTGCAAAAGGTCTGAGCTTAGCTGCAGGCTGGAAGTTCAGGTGTGCTGCTGGCTCCCTCATTAATGCTGCAGGCAGGGAACTGGGCTTTCATGTACTGGAAGCTGTAAAAATAAGTCTCCCAAAACAGTTTTCTGGAAATGACAGGGACATGTGCAAGAATGGGACAGCAATATTTCAGGCAAATGGAATTTGTCTTCTGCAACAGAAAACTTGAGCAAAATTCATCTCTCCATTCTGTCCATGTCTGTGGATCAATATTGTCATTAAATTCCTCTGAGTAACTTTTCCATTATGATTTCAAGGAGTGTGACTGAAATGTTGGTTCACTCTTGCCCAGTCCCAAGGACAGGAGCAGGTTCATGCAGGTTAATGGACACATGTTCTCCCAAAATTACCTGTCACCAGGTGTGACATGTCAGAGAGGGGAGGTCTGGGATGTGCTGGGAATCAGAGTAATGAGGGTTTTGAGAGTCCATGGTTCCAGCAGATTTAACCAGCTTCAGACAATCCCCCCAGCAGTTCTGCCTTCTGCACAGCCAGGCTTGAGCTTCCTGGGAGAAATGACACTGGGACTGGGAGATGATTTTCCTGAGTGCAGTGTTTAGGTGGTGAAGTCTTTAAAAAAAATCCCAGGGCCCTTGCCTTGATGCCAAAATAAAATCTAAAACTCAGTAGCTGGTGAAGCTCAGTGTTGGGAGCAGGAGACTGGTGTGAGGTGTGCAAATTGGAGGAGGGGGCTCAAGTCTTATCATTTCTGTCCTTTTCATCACCACAGTCCAGCCAGGAGGGAAAATATTGTAATTAAGGCCCCAGTGTGGTCTGCAATGATAAGATGAAATTTTCTAATCCACTGGAGGTTGCAAACAGCATCTCTGTCAATGTGGGACACAAAGGTAGCACCACATCTCCTCCTCTAGGCTGATGCTCCTCAGAGAACTCTGATTTTGGATCTCTGTGAGCAGGGATGTGCCTGCTAGTGAGGGAGATGGGAAAGGCAAACTCCTGTAAAGTTCCTCATCTTCCTGCAGGCTCTCATTTGGCCTGGGATGAGCCACAGCCTCCAATCACAGCCTTAATATTGAGCTGTCTCTGGGCCAGGCCCAGGGAGAGCTACAGAGGAGCTCTGGGAGGCCCAGGGATGAGCATCCTCTGCACAAAGCTGCCACATCAGCCTCCCAGTGGGCTCCTGCAGGTGCCAAGTAAATGAAGATGGTCTGAGAGGTCTGAGCCTCATGAGGCTTTGGAGGTGGAGGGGTTGCAGGTGGAAAAATGAATGTTTCCAACATCCCAGCTTTAGATTTATTCCTTCCAGAAGCCTCTGAGGGAGGGGGAGATGTCACAGGATAGGAGTGACCAAGGGAGACAAAACCCCCACTAGCATCCTTAGACCCTTGATTTCATTTTCTTTCTGCCAGCTACTTTTCAAATAATGATCACATTTAATACATTATCATCTCTTCCTAATTAGACCCCTGATTACCCAGCATGATGCCATTAAGCACTAATACTGTTCATCCCCCTCCTTTGGAGACATTCATTGTGCAGTAGCCTGTCATTATTCCGAGCTAAACATACCATTTCTCTCCCAGAAGCTGTAATTTTCAGAAATCCCAGGCAAACAAAGACATTGGTAGATGATGATTTAGCTTGTGGAAAAAAAGATCTCTGTTGGGAGGGGAAGAAGAGAGGAGGGAGAAAGAAATACCTCCAGTGGTGCCACCAGGTCTGAAATCACCAGCCATCTGCAGTCTGTGGGACAAGGGGAAATAATGAATTTTCAGGGTTTATTTCAGGGCTCAGCTGCAGGATTCCTCAGCCTCTTACCCTTTCCCCTCTCCCCTCGTGGCTCATGTTTGTCTTTCCAACAGGAGGCTGGCCAAGTCCACTCTGCTGCTGATCCCTCTCTTTGGCATTCACTACATCATGTTTGCTTTCTTCCCTGATAATTTCAAAGCAGAAGTGAAGCTGGTCTTTGAGCTCGTGGTTGGGTCATTCCAGGTAAGCCACCATTTGGGTCACCAGGTTTGTCACCAGGGAGAAATGCAAAGAGCTGTACATGGGTTTTTTCTAGTCATGCCCCATACTGCTCTTGTACCTTTGTGGAAAATCTACTCACTGCAGCCTGGCCAGGATGAAAGATAAATTTATATTTTGCCTTCCAGAAGGAGATCCTCTTCCCTCATTTTAGGAAATGAAAAGAAAATGTTCCTCTGTACATTGGTGTCTCTGTGGTTTTTCATGCTTAAGGGAGAAAAATAAACACCTCAGTTCAGATTTTGTATCACTGACGTGTCCAAGGCCAGGGTGGATGGGGCTCTGAGCAGCAAGTTTCATTCAGTGGTAAATTATTAACAACCCTGTCTGCATCATCATCACTGCACATCTGGCACCTGGAAGTGTTCAAAAATGTGCAGATGTGGCACTTGGGGACATGGGTCTGTGGTGGACTTGGCTGTGCTGGGGGAATGGTTGGGCTTGATGACCTTAGAGGTCTTTTCTAACCTGAACACTTCTGTGGTTGTGTGATCTCTCCTCTGGGAGCTGAATGGATCTGCACTCTGTCCTTGTGTGTGCTGCTAAAATCCTGTTTTCTCCTTTCCCCAGGGGTTTGTGGTGGCTGTTCTGTACTGCTTTCTCAATGGAGAGGTAAGACCAGACCATCAGGGGTTTTTTGGTTAATGTTTGCAGCTAGGACAGAATGAATGCATGTGGAGAGTGGATTGAGAAGTGTCCCATTCCTGATCCTGGTGTTACAATATTGGGGGGAAGCATCCACATCACATCTCTCTCTCTCCAGGAAAACAACTCAACCATTTGCCTGACAGTTTTCAGCACAATTAATAACAACAATTAATAAACACATCAGGACTTGTGCTTGCACTGTAGCATTGCTGCTGAGCCCAGCCTCTCCTCATGAGACAGCATCAGCAGAACTCCTGTGTGAACTTGCACAATCCCTGATCCCAAAGCACCACCTTCAGCAGGTGTTACCTAAAAATTTGCACTGGAGGGGAGGAAAAAAAAATTTGCTGCAGGAGAGGACAATGGTCAGGTTTTTTCAGGGTTTGAATTGGGATGGCATAAACCAGGTTATTTCTGTAAGCTCTCTGAGCAGCAACAAGCAGCTTCTGTCAAAAAAAAGCACAGCTGTACTGACAGCTTTACAAACAAGCTGTAGTTAAATCATTTCTATTTGGACCAAAAACAGGGCAGTGAAAAAGAAAGCATCTTAATTACACTCACCAAGTGTTGTCATTGAAGTTAAGTAGTCTGGCACCTTGACTGTATCAATAAGAATTTCCTTTCTGATGAAGCTCAGGGATTTCTGCTCCAGTAATTTACTGGCTGGAGTTTCCCCTTTATGTGGTTAAAAGTTCTGGCCAAGCTAAGTTCAGTGGCTTTTATAAAGGAATTCTTGGCCCTGGGTCAAGTGGGTTACCCAAGGCTGCTCACATAATCAGGTCAGAATAGGATGGGAATGGTTGGGTGGATGGGCAGAGTCTAACAAGGTGACGTTTAGTAAGTCCAAGTGCCCAGTGCTGCATTTTGGTCACAACAACCCCTGCAGTGCTCTGGGCTGGGGATGGTGTGGCTGGACAGTGCCCAGGCACAAAGGGACCTGGGGGTGCTGGTCAGCAGGGACTGACCATGAGCCAGCAGAGTGCCCTGGTGGCCAAGAAGGCCAATGGCTCCTGGCCTGGGTCAGGAATGGAGTGGGCAGCAGGAGCAGGG
>JAWWEY010000115.1:2990303-3005451 GCA_035582745.1 Loriotus luctuosus
TGCCAGGGTTGAGTTGAGCTGTTGGGGCTGGGTTGGACTCGATGATCTTGAAGGTCTCTTCCAACCTGGTCATTCTGTGAAAGCTTCTTCTGCCTCTGTCAAAAGGCACAGATGTGTTTGAGGATCATGAATTTGGCCTCCAAAACTCTTTATGGAAATAAAGCCAAATTCTGATCCTGCTTGCACCAATCAGCCCATGGCAGTGACTCCTGAATTACACCAGCATTAAACTGGGATTGGCTTTCAAGATAATTCCTTTTTCTTCATTCTGGAGCTGTTTACTCCCTTTTCACATCAGGGATAGAATAAGCCCCTCCTGCTCTATACTTCAGGGATTGAATTATTAAATTTATTCATAAGTATAGAACAATTAAAATATAAACAACAAATTATTGTCAAGGTCTAGAGGTAGCAGGTTCAATGCTGACATTAGACTGTAGATATTTCTGCTCAGCTGGGACCTGTGTTGCTTTGTGAGCCTCTCACAAACAGCAAGAAATGAGAATATGACCATGTTTAGGGTTTAGAAAAGAAATTCTGTTGCAGAATTGTAGGGGCATTAAAATCAAACAGATTTTTAAAATCAGAGTTATGTATGCAGGAGCAGCAGCATTACTGCAGTTGTGGAATGAAAAAGGGGGAAAGGCCAGAAGATGAAAGATCTGAGCATTTTGTTTTATTTTTGGTTTGTTTGTTTTTTTTTGCTAGGAAACAAGTTATGTTTTCCTCCAGGAAGATGTTGCTGGAGAAAAGATATTTTATACATCAACTAATCATCATATTTCCTTTTTTCTCTCTATCCCACTGGGTTCCCATTCATCTCAAAAGCAGTGAGGGTCATGTCTGTGCCCCAGGGCAGAGGGATTAAACCCAAATCTCTGCTCCAATCTGATGGAAATGCTTTCAGAGAGAAATGCACCTGCTGATTAATGAAAGGTTGATGGCAGTTTTTCAAAAGCAAAATGAAGTTCCAAAGAAAGCTCAGGAGTGAATGAACACCACTTGGCTCCATGGCAGGGATTAAAGGGTTTGGGGGGATTTTTTTTTGTCTCCATCCCTTCCAGCTTCACCTCAGGGTTTAAACAAGGGGAAAGGAAACAGAGGGAAAGGAAATACAAAATAATTTCAGCCTAAAAGGGAATCTCTGAAACTGGGAAGTGCCAATGTGTGTCTCCATGAATCTTATTTTACTCTGACCACACAGGTGCATCTTGGTTTGATAAATGGCCTGTGGGAGCACAGGTGGACCAGAAGCAATGTCCCTTCTCTGGCAGGAGAATGCAGCTGTAATAGGAAATCCCACAATAAAACATTCCTCCTGCTGTGTCCCACTGGGTGTTTGGCACAGCCCACGTTCCCTCCCAGCCTTGGGCTTCCCCCCATGGCACCTCTGCAGCCATGAAAGTGCCAGACTCCTGGGGACAGGGCTTGCAATCCTGAATTCCCTGGCTCACAACGCAAATTTGCACTTTTCCCACCCCGGTGCTGATGGGGCCAGCACCACAAAGCTGCTTCACTGGAGATGAACCTCAGAGAGCAGGGGCTCAAACACACCCACATCCATCCAGAAGGGTTCTGCTGGCATCATTCAGGCACCAAACTGCTGTAAAAAGGAAAATATTCAAGTCCCAGACTGGCAGGTGTGTGGTGATGTTTGCAGGGGTCCCAGGACGAGGGAAGAGATGGAAATCTTGACTCCATGTTTCAGAAGGCTGATTTACTATTTTATGGTATATATTATATTAAAAGAAAGTTATATACTAAAACTATACTAAAGAATAGAAGAAAGGATTTCATCAGAAGGCTAGCAAGGAATAGAAAGGAATGAAAATAAAATCTTGTGACTGACCAGAGTCCGATACAGCTGGACTGTGATTGGCCATTAATTAAAAACAACCACATGAGACCAATCAAAGATGCACCTGTTGCATTCCACAGCAGCAGATAATTATTGTTTTTCTTCTCCTCTGAGACTTCTCAGCTTCTCAGGAGAAAAATCCTAGCAAAAGTATTTTTCAGAAAATATGTCCGTGACAGCAGGTGGAGTGAGATGTCCCAAAATGTGGACTTCAATCCATTTCCTTTCAGTCAGTCAGCTTTTCATCCCCTCTCCAAACCCAATATTTGCATTTCAGTCTGATGAGGTACAATGACAGTGACTGACCTTGTCATTATATATAATTACAGTGACTGGCCTTGTTATTTCCCCTGGAGACCTGTGCAGATGCAAATATGGCTTTTAATCTGGAGTTTCTTGGGAGCACAGACCATCTTTTCCACCTCTTCCTGAATGTCCTAACCTGCATGATGTTCTATATCTTAAAGAGCCCTGGGTTTGAAATTCTGGTTATTTCTAGAATACTGTGAAATCACAGGGGAGAAAGCAAACATTTGGGACAGGTCTGTAAGGAAAATAATGCCCACTTGTGTTCTGAGGGCCAGACCCTGAGGACACATTCATTGGCAGCAGCAGAGCACCAGTGCTTTATACCCAAATTTTGTGGATATTGTACATTTTGTACATAGAGGAAATCTGAAGAGCACATTTAAAAAGAAAAAAAAATAAATACCACACTTTTGATACCCAGATGATGATGATGATAAATCGAGTTCGAAAAGGCAGTTTTGAACTCAAAAGTGCATTTTTCAGAGCCTGTTTCAAACACCTCAAGCTGTGGGTCAGCAGCTGGTGCCAGCTGACCCTTGTTACTCCAGCTGTGAACTCCTCTGCTCTGCCCTCCTGTAAATAGGCTTTGGCAGCAGAGGGTGATGGGCACGGGCTGTGAGCAGAGAATCTCTGTCTCTGTGGGCTTCTCTGTACCAGGTGCTTGTGATGTGCCCTCCATGCCAGCAAGAACAGGCCTGCTTGCTCAGCACAGGTGAAATCTCTGCCTTGTTCCATGGCCTTTTGCCTGATGTTATTTATTTTTGGTCTGACTCTGTACATATGCAATGAAATGGCTATTTTTTTTTCTTTTAATTTTTTTTCCTTTGTATTTGGTTCACCTCCTTGCTTCAGAGGGGGTTCTTCTCTGTGGTTGACACTGCTGAAAACAAGCAATAAAACCATTGTGAAGACATTGTGTCTGAGGTGTTCCACCTGATATTTTAATTTGTTCCTCACAGTCCTGGAGAAGACACAGAGAAGGAAAACTAAGAAAGAAGTTGTGAGCTGGGGAGGTTCTTGCTTAGAGTTAAGCATAATGACCTCATTCTTTGAAAGGTTAACCAGACAGACCAAATCACTCTTAAAATCAGAGAATCATAGAAATATTTGGGTTGGAAGGGACCTTTAAAGGTCATTTAATCCTTGCAGTGAGCAGGGACATCTTCAAGTAAATGGGAGTTCTGAGGAGACCTTGTTTGGGAACATCTGTGCCAGCAGAAGGACCAGCACCAAATCCAACATAATTGACCCCAAAACCTCCTCCACTGCACGAGCTGGGTGCATGGATGATGCTTTGGAGGCAGGGCTGATGCATGGAGGTGACAACCATGAAATCATGAACACACTGTGATCATTTTGTCCCAATCCACAGGTGTGAGATGATTCTTTCATTCACAGCCACACACAGATACAGATTGGTGCTGGAATATCCTCCAGCAAACATCTTTGTTGCTCAGAACAAAGCAGGAGCCTTCCTCTGTGCTGGAGAAAAGCCCAGCAGGCAACCACGAGTGAACCATAATTGCTCACATCAAGGACATTATTTGATGCACACAAAAATCAGGCAGTGAAAATAGATCTCAGCAAGAGGTCAGTGAGCTTTTCCATGTCCATAGGGCCAGTTTGGCCACTCACCCCCTCCTTAAACTGATTTACACCCAGTGCTGACACTGCTGATAAAGGCCAAACCTACAACTGGAAATGACAGGTCTTGGTTATATTTGTCCCTCTTTCTGCATGGATTAACCATTTTTATTTAAAATCAAAGGGTCTGATGCTCTGGGCTGTTCTGAGGAGTGAAGCTGTTTGTGCTGACTTCCACTGGATCTCTCTGTGGGTTCAGCCAGAAATCAGGAAAACAGCTTGTGAGGGCTGGGCAAAGGGAAAAGCAGACAATTACATTTATTCTGTGTCTGTAGAGGTGAGGCTAATCCTAAATCCACCAAAAAAACATCATCCACATGAGGAACCCCAATCACTGCTCAGAAATTAATGAAGGTGGGTTTGATGAAGGTCACCTGAGAAGTCTGGAAAAAAAAAATCAGCCCAAGCCTCTTTGGTCCCCTCTGTGTCCTTCCTGGCTGGCAAAGAACACAGCATGGCTTTTCTTAGGCACACTCCGTTATTCTGAATTTGATGGAACATGCCATCACAACCTCTGGAAGGTTTTGAGCTTGGCTTTTAGGGCTTCTCTGTGTAAGTTCAGCTTTCATGACTGCAAAAGCATCTTTCTCTATCAGAAAGAATCATGTTCAAAGATGGCAAATGACATCCTCTTCCTTTGATCCCCCGTGGTTTCCATGGCAAAACACCAGGATGAGGAATTTTGTGATCTCCATGACATTAAAGCAATTTCCCATGTAGTGGATCAATCCTAGTGGTCAAATCATCTTTCCTCCACATGCAGTTGGTTGTATCTGCACCCCCACACTGGGGATATAAACTGAACTGTGCCTCAGTACAACCCACAGAGGGAATTTGGCTGTCATCAGCTCAGAGGGTTGTTCAAGGATCCCAAGGACACGTGGCACAAAGAGCCCAGACATGGTGTCACAGCTGTAACACTTTCTGAAAGCTGAAAAACCTCTTTAGACACTGGCAGTGCTCACAGGGAAATCATTCCTCCTGTAGAACCCCTTTTGCATTTACTCCTTTGTTGGATCAGAAGAACAAAGGCAGCTGAGTGGACCAAGTGGCTGCAAGCTCCATCCAACCTGGCCATTAATTAAAAACAACCACATGAGACCAATCAGAGATTGGTCATTGCAGTCATGAATGTCCAGGGATGGGACTATTAATTCAATTGGGTTGAATTGTCCTGGGTGACAAATGGGAATTCTGTCACTTAATATCAGCTCCAAATCAAGGAAGTGACTTTTAAAGCGCAGGGATGCCAATATTTGATGTGAAATAAACTAGGGTTGAACCAACACCCACAGATTTGTCTTTTTCTCCTGAAAAGTGTCTGCACCCAAACACAATTTTTTTACCTGAATCCACTAGTGAAACTTATTTTACAAAGGAAGTAAAATACCAGTAGCAAGACCCCAACACTGAGTTGGGCACTGCTGCCAAGAATCTGCCTCCCCCAGCTCTTGCAGTTTTACTGCTCTGGGATACCTAATTCAATGGCTGTTCCTTATCAGCCACTTAATCCTGAGCTCTTTGGCATAAAGCCATTAAAATCCATAATATTTCATTATGTCCTATCTGCTCCCAGCTAAAAAAAAAATATGGGGATCTGGTAGAAATATGATCTCAGTTGGCAGTGATGAAGGAATTTATTACGTGGAATAGATTTATGTGTGTAATGTGATTTTTTGGGTTGGAATGCATGCAGGCTTTCATTCCATCCCATCAAGTATTTCCCATCAAGTGTGATCCAGCTGGCCACTAAATTCCAGCTCTCCTCTTGTCCTGTTTATTTCACAGGTAGGAGTCTAAACAGGGGGCTCCAGGAATTCTGTGGCTTTTGAGATAATTCCAAACATGTTGGTCCATGATGGGAGAAGGTCCCTCTTGGCTGGGTCTTAACTCAGCCCTTTCCAGCTGGTGATGCTCACATTTCCAAGGATCTCTTTGCAAATTACCTGATTTGGAGAAGACTGGATGGTTTTATCCCCCCCCCTGCTTCCATTACTGGCCAGGAACCCTCAGTTTCTGAGACAATTACTGTAATTTTGGCCAGAACTGGGCAAGGATAAAGCTTGGAATCAAAATTATAGAGTACAACTCAATTCTGGGCTCTCAACAGCTTCCTCATCTCCAAGGAAAGATTTGGAATTCATCAGCTGGATCAGTGATTAGGGCTTGTGTGAACAACTGATTGCATTTGTTTGGCTGCTGGGGGGAAAGGGAAGGGAAGGGAAGGGAAGGGAAAGGGAAAGGGAAGGGAAGGGAAGGGAAGGGAAGGGAAGGGAGAAAGGAAAAGAGGCCCAGACAGAACTGGCTGTGCTTTATTTTGAACAAAATGTTAAATTAGACATGCTAAGGGTGTTTTTTTCTCCTGAAAAGAGATTCATAAAAATACCTTTTGAATAGAAATTTTACTGTGATAAGAAAAAGAAAAAGAAAAAGAGAAAAAGAAAAAGAAAAAAAGAAAAAGAAAAAAAGAAAAAGAAAAAGAAAAAGAAAAAAAAGAAAAAGATGGCACTGCCTCCCTCTCACTGACTCATCTTAGTCAAGGCAACTAAATAAAGTGAGAACAATTCAGACCAAGACTGAGTCCTCGCTTTGGACAACCTGTTCTAGTGGAAGGTTTCCCTGCCCATGACAGGGGGTGGAACAAAGTGGTTTTTAAGGCCCCTTCCAACCCAAACCATTCCAGTATTTAATATCCAGCTGCATCAGTTCATTTATTCTATGTGCATAATGATTTATTTGTCTGTAGCTATAATACACATCATTCTCATGGCAGATGAGAAGAACAAGGGTTGTTCTGTGGAGCTCAGGAGCAGCAAGAGTCAATGAGCACCTTTTCTAACATCAAAAAAACCACGAATAGAACTCAGCAACTCTCATCATTCAAATCCAATCTAATTACAGTGCAAAATGTAAATTAATGCAATGTTCTTTGGAGGGCTGCTCACATCCATAGTAATATGCCAGCTCTGGAAGCTGCCCAAGCCTTGAACAAGAGTGAAATTCTTCAGATTCAACATCAAGTGCTATGATCTGTTCACAGAGAAAAAGCATTTCAGGTGTCATTAAGGCAAAGTTTAAAGCAGAAATTTCCAGGGAGCTTTTGAGATGGGGTCCCACACACACAGCTGGACACATCTCTTGTCAGGGGGTAAACAGGAGTCCTTGAGGAGCCAAGGGCTGGCAGGGTGCTGGAGAAGTGCAGGCTGACACACAGGCTTGAAGCACTTCAGCAATGAAGATAAATGAGAGTCCTCACTGTTGTCATCTGGCTGCAGAAGCTCCCTGCCAAAGCTTTTACATCTCAGGAATAAAAAAACAAAAACAAACAAACAAAAAAAAACCCAAAAAACAAACAAACAAACCCAAAAAAACCAAATTAAAACTAACACATCACAGCTTGGTGAGGTGGACAATGAAAATTTCCCTTATTCTGAATTCCTGTTAATTCTGAACCCCGATTTAAAGCTCTTCTGACCTTCTCCAGGTGTGAGCACTTCAGTTGGATAGGTTTGCTTTCCTCACCCAATCTTAGCAGGGTGAGCACAAATTCCTCACATCAGAAATAGATCCCACAGGCAGAATTCAGCCCCAGAATGTGGACAAACCTTCCACCCAATGTGTCTCTCCAAAAAAAAAGTTTCTCTAGAGAGAAAAGCTGAAAAACTACATTTCATTGCACATAGAGCAATACTGGTTTCCCTCTGCTGGGTGGGACAGGGTGTGAAAAACTATTGTCAGCTTTGTAAACATAAAGAGAATTGTTGTTTTATTTTTACATAGTTGTTATTTTAGCATTGACTTTCTGGGGGAAATTCTTCTCACCTGGTTTTAGGTGTCAATTAAGCAGCTATTAATGCCAGAACCACCCATTTGAACTCATTGCTAGGAAGTTCTTGTCAGTGTAGTTAATTCAGTTTAGGGGGAAATTCATCTGTGCAGGTGCAGCAGATAAATTTATCCTCACTTTAAATATACTTAAATAACCCCAGGTTGTCTGATTTAGGACTTTGGAAACTAAAAGACAGAGAACACACTGAAATTTAACAATTTTTCTCTTCGAAAGGGGCAAAATGTGCACCACACAAAGCCCTCCTCTTGCTGAATGCATTGCATGGAAACCATGAAGGAGGGGTTAGGGACTCCTGATGGATGTGGGCTCCTCTGCAAAGGTCTAAGGTGATGACTACAGAGGTGCTGGCAATGAGAACCAGGACTGTCAGGTCTTTATCTTCTTTTCTGCCTCTGTCAGGGTTGGGATTGAAAGCACTCAAGAAGATATTTTGTGTTCAGACTCAGATGTTTATCAGTTCTTATCTCTGTTACAGTCCTACAAGCTGTGAGTTCTGCAGCACTTCACTAACAAACCACAAAATGGCCCCATATCTCACTCTACAAGGTCTTTTAAGGATAAACTGTCCAATTAAGAAATGACACCTCAATTATTTTTACTTTTAACCCAATAACCAACCACCCATGGCCCATAATGTGGAGTTTTTTATCCAATTGCACAAAACCACCCAAACCCATGGAGGAGGAGGAGGAGAAGAAGAAGAACCAGAAGAAGAAGAAGCAGAAGAAGAAAAAGAAGAAGAAGGCGGAGAAGAAGCAGACCCAGAAGCAGAAGAAGCAGAAGAAAAAGAAGAAGAAGAAGAAGGAGGAGAAGGAGAAGAAGATTAAGGAGAAGAAGAAGAAGAAGAAGGAGGAGGAGAAGGAGAAGGAGAAGAAGGAGAAGGAGAAGAAGATTAAGGAGAATGAGAAGAAGAAGAAGAAGATTAAGGAGAAGAAGAAGAAGAAGCAGCAGAAGAAGAAGAAGAAGAAAAAGATGAAGGAGAAGAAGCACCCCAAAAACCTCCATCTTGCTTTATATCTATCACTATATCCTAAACCCTTAAACTCTGAGTTTCCCACCCTCTGATCTCACACACTTCTATTCAAACTCCACACCCACAATCCCAGTTCTGTCATTCCATTTTGGAAGCTTCTCCACAGCTCAGGACAGTGCAGTGTTCTCTTGGGGGTCAGTGCCTGGCAGCACAGAAATCTGAAATTCTCAGCAACCAGGGCTCCAACTGGACATCCAAGGAATGGATGGACCTCCAGCATCCACAGCTGTCCTTGGCCTTCTGAGGCACAGCTGCTCTGCTTCCTGTCAGGTTAGTGAATACAGAAATTGCTAACAAGTTCTTGTGAAGAAAGATGTGGGAAACAGCACCAGTAAAAAAGGTGTGATGAAGAAGATGTTGCACAAACCCATTTCCCTTCAGAGCCAGAGGAGGAAAGTGACAACAATTCTAGTTTTGTTTGAAATACACACCTGCACACCTCAGAGGATATCCAGTACTCTCTCCCTCTCCTTATAGAAAAAATTGGTTTTTGCTTCTGCTCTACATTAATATCAAAATCAAATTCTTATAATAAGAATTTTGTGGTGAGCAATGCATATGGAAACCTTGAATTAAAGTATTAAAAACACTTGTCACCAAAAGGACACTGCTGTTGTTAAGAACATAATTATCTTTACTACATTGGCACTTAGTAAATGTTCCCATTTGTAAGAAAAACATAAATTCAGAACTTTTAAAAAAAGTAGAGAAAACATTTTCTACCTTCATTCATACACCTAAAACTCATGACCTTGGCTCAGTGATAGGAATAATTTTTTGGGGCTCTATGGGTTCAAGAGAGAGAATTTGACTGTGGCTCCAGCAAAGAGAGATTAACTGGGAGGGAGTAACCCCCAGATGATCATTAATACAGTTATTTTCCTTGTGGGTTATAAAAAGTTCTTTCTTCCCCAAAGACAAAATGAGAACAACCCCAAACTTCAATTTATTCCGTTTCTTTACTAATGGAATATTAATTTTTGTTTTTCACTGGGCTGTTCGGGAGGTTGGGGTTTAATATGTTGAAATTGCAGCTGTATGTATTTGAATTATTTATGCAGCCAGACATGTAGGCTGTGATTAAGCTTCTCATTTGGTTGTAACACAAGGTTCATTTCTCCTGCTCGTTGATTTAGCGCGAGGAAACCTTCCCCGCAGCTCTGCTTCACAATAAATTGCTATTGGCAGATAGAAATGTCAGGTTTGCCCTCCAGATGGGAGCAATAAGAGACCAGACCTTTGCTTGTTCCATTTATCCTGCTGCACGTGTGACCAGAGGTGTGTGTTGCTCTCTGCTGACTCCGTGTCTCTCCAATGCGCGATTACACCGAGGCATTTTTCCACAGGTTCATTTTGTGGCTACAAAAAACAGCTCAGCGTCCGTGAAACCAGCTCAGAAAAACTTCTCAGGTCCAATTTTTCACTTTGTCATGAATCTGTTGAAGTTGAAATCATGTTTTCATTTCTTGGGTTGCATTTTTACAGCGAATCTCTTTATAATCGTGGGAGACTTGGTCAGGACCATGGAATCACAGAATGGTTTGGGTTGGAAGGGACCTCAAAGTTTATCTCATTCCAACACCTCCCACTGTCCCAGGTGCTCCAAATTCTGTCCAGCCTGGCCTTGGACACTGCCAGGCATCCAGGGGCAACCACAGCTTCTCTGGGCACCCGTGCCAGGGCCTGCCCACCCTCCCAGGGGAGAATTTCTTCATGATATCCAATCTAACCCTACTGTCTTTTCAAGCCCCACAGCATCTGCTACAACTCTCCAAGCTTGTTTTTGTGCAGTTGAAAACCTCACCCAAAGTGCCCATTTCTTTTCCTTGAATGAAGGATTCCTTGGGACTGTCTCAGCTGGAGATGTCAGCAGTGGCAATGTCTGATGCCAGGCCAGGACAATTCACCCACTATTGCATATCATGTTTTTTTTTTATTCTAAGTGATACAAAACAAGGAGCCTTTTTTTTGTTTGGGTGCAAAATCTATTAATCTGAATTTTAATTTACTGTTTGGGACAGTTTTGGGCAAGCCAGAACAGTCCAAGGGCAGCACTATGCCTTCCAAGACCCTAAACAGAAAAAAAACTCTGGAAAGGTTTTTTTAAAGCTGCCAGTGTGGGAGAAACGAGGCTGTGGCTGAAAATGGAGCCAACATTTGTGGCCTTCAGGATGTTCACACAGCTCCTGCTTTCCTCCACCTTCTCCCTTTCCTCCCTCTTCCTGCACATGAGGAGCAGCCTGCTCTCAGCTCCTCCAGGAAGGTTTAAAACTGTTTCCCTGCACTTTCTAAATGTCTGGAAAAGGCAACTGGCAGCAATGGAATGGACAACCACTGGATATCATGGGGAATTATATCATTCCATTACCCAGTGTGGCTTTCAGAGCACTTCATCCCTCCCTGGTGACTTAGGAATGTATTTATCTGATATCTTTGCTTATTTTTATCAAAGCACTTCAGTGACTGAGCTGGAATTGCATTTTTCCCATGTTTTATTTCCAGTTTCTTGCTCTCCAGGAGGATGTAAATGCTTTTGCACGTTATGTCATTGCCCACGACCATGAGAGCACGAGGGGGAGGAAAGGGGCTGCTCCCAGACAGGGTGACCTTGCAAACACCAGCCATCAAAACACCAAGAACTTCATGCAAGAAGAAGGGTTTGCTGCTGGGAGATTTTGTTCTGGCTGAGTTCCTCACACCATCTAGGAGCATGGTGTGTAAAAGGGTCATCCACCTCAACCTCTTTCAATTTTTAAAATGGCCAGAATCCTCTTTTGCTCTTCCCTGCTGCTCCTTCTCCTCACAGCAGCCCGTGTTGGTGCTGATGATGCTTCTCCAAATTAGCTTTGGGTTCCAAAAACACATCACAGTAGCTGCAAGTTGTCCATAGAGTTGTAGTGTTGCTGCTGTGCTGAGGAAGGGTGAATAAAGTGACATAAAGACTCTAAGTCAGAAGGTAAATGTAAGGTTTATTAGACACCACATATTTTTTACAGATAACTACAATAAAGCTGAACCTGATTGGTCCTTAATTAACACTCTTCACTCTATTGAATATAGAATATAATTAGGAATAACCCCCTTCTTGTAAACATCTTACAAGAAAACAACACTAGTTGTAAAGATTAGGAATTGTCTTAATTTTTTCTCTGAACTTTCCTAAAATTTCACAGTCCGGGAAAGTTTGTCTGACTATTTTTCTGGCCAGACTCTCAACATCCACCTTGTAGGATGACAAAGAAGGAAGTAAAAGTGGGAAAAGATGGTCTTGCTGAGGAAGAAGCTGACTGAACAACCTCACCAGAGCCCTAAATAGAAAGGTGAAAGACTCATTTTCTCTGGCCCTAAGAGAAATTAGGACAGCTTGTGTCCTCCTTTCTGACTCTGGAGGAAAAAGTCACATTTTCCATACTGGCTTCCAGAAGCGTTTTCACAAACACTCACCCCACAAAATCCAACTGGAAATCAGGCAATTGAGATTTAGTTTCCCAGCCACTGGTGGGATTTAGAGCAGCTTCTAGACCATGCAGAAATTCAAGGAGTGCTGTTAAAGGCTTGAGTCAGTGGTAGGAAGGAGCGGCTGACTCACAGCTGCTGGTAGAGCTAAGCTTGAAATCCAATGTAAAAAAGAATTACAAAGACACCCCAAGTACAGAGCAAATTTGCAATTAAAGGTAAAAAAGGCCAAACACGTTTCACCTCTTTTTGTCCCTGTTCTCACTCATCCCCTGACCTTATTTTCTTGGTGCAATTATATCTCCTTTACCATGGGATATCTCCTTTACCATGGGGTATCTCCTTTACCATGGGATATCTCCTCACAGCATCTTTTGGGAATGCCTGATTTTTGTCTACCAAGCAAAAACCACAGAGAAATGAGGATGTTGAAGAGGCAATCACAGATCTCCATTCACCCACAAAATAACCATGAGTGGCTCTGTGTTTGAGGCAAAAATCTGGTTTGATTCATCCTCTTCCAGACACCATCATTTCTGCCCACTGGCCAGGCCAGTGTTGTTTTCTGTGCAAAATCTGAACAAATTAGACAATTTTTCTAAGTCATGGCAGCTTGGTTAACATGACCTTGTGTGGAAATATATCAGGCAGCCTTTTAAAGGGGAGGTTTGGTTTTGTGTATGTGGTTTTAATTTTCCTGAGCTCTTGTGCCACACCTGGTTTATCTTAAGAAACACAGCACTCTTACCCTTGGAACAGTCACAAAGGGGCATTTGAAGGTTTCTTTATTAATTCATTTACATCTTTTAATAATGAAGCCTTCTGATCCAATGACACTGGGATGATCTCAGTACACAGAACAGGCAAAGCCATCCTTTTTCAATCACTGAAATGGGCTAAATTGGTAAGTTTTGTTGAAATAAAACCATTCAATAGTGAAGGTTTTTTCTGCCTAGAAGGTGAATTAAAGCAGAGAAAGAAGAGCTTGACAAGCAGAGAGGGACCTCTGCTGCAAGAAATCCTGCCACAGAATCACAGAATTATCTTCCAGAGAATGACTTGTGCTAATGGAGCAAGATGAGAGCTGGAATTAGGGGTGCAGCCAAGACAAAGTGCCCAAGGAGGACTTTTCAGCACCACAAAGATTGACCAAAATATGCTGAATTACAACATTGGCCACACAGACTCACTCTGAGAATCCCAGAAGTCCAGAATGTTTTGGGTTGGAAAGGACAATAAAAATCATCCATTCCACCCTCTGCCACAGGCAGGGACACCTCACACTACCCCAGGTTGTTCCAAGCCCTGCCTGGCCTTGGGCACTTCCAGGGATGGGGAATTTTCTGTTAACACAGCGTGTTGGAGAGGAGGAATCGGGCCTTGGATGGAGATCTCCACATCTCCTTGTGTGGGTCACACCAGGGAGATCTCTCTGCCTGCTGTCACCTCTCCATCCAGACACATCTGGGGTTAATATTTTGTGACAAGCTTCCCTGCTGTGACCATTCCTGGATTAAACCAAGAATGGAAAATCTGCTGAGAGCTTTGAAGCTTCCACTTGGCCAAAATGTTCTTTTGAGCTGCCAGTGCCATCATTGCCAAATTCAACCAGAGCTCCTGTTAGTGCCACCCCTGCAGCTCTGTGAACTGTCTGGTTTTGATTTTTAATCATCAAGGATAAGCCACTTGGAAGGCTTCCAGCAGGGAAATTAAAGAAGAAAGATGCCTGGTCCATACCATGTAAGAGCATTGCCAGTGCTACCTAGAGGCCTTAAGTTTTGCACTGGATTTGCAAAGTCTCATGAGCCTCTCAAACTCATTCCTTCTGCATTTTTCTTGTCCTAAAATAGCTTTGTTTTACTGGGTGGAACTGTGTGAGAAATTTCTCAAGCTGATCAAGGGTGTGATGATGTTTATTTATTTTAGTTTTGTAACCACATTTTTATGCAGGCGGCAGTAGCAGCAGAAAAACAAACACAAGAAAACACCAAGGGGGGTTATAATAATTTCACTATATAGGTGATCAACTGAAACTGAGTGTCTGGAAACGTTCCCTGGCACTTTGTGGACACAATTTCAATTGTTCACAGGGCTGTCTAATGGTTAAAATCCAACCTGCAAACCTGATTTTATGTTAGCAGGGTCACAGATCAATATATCAATGTCATTGTGGTTTTTCACAGAGTCACAGAATGGTTTGGGTTGGAACAGACCTTAAAGACCACCTAATTCCAACCCCCTCCACGGGAAGGGGAGTGGAACTGAGTGACCCTCAAGATCCTTTCCAACCCAAACCATTCCAGGAATCCATGTCTAGGATGGTCAGGTGGGATTTTGGGATGCTGGAGACACTGAACACAATCTTCTCTGTGTGTGCTTTGGACAGAATAATTCTGTTCTACCCCAAAATGAAATTCTCTGGTACAGAAGAGGATTTGCTTACTGGTTGAGCTCAGCTTAATCCTGTTTAGCACAAGGACAGACTGCACAGCCAAATTGCCCATGGCTTTTCCAGAGTGAACTCAGCTGGAATCAGAGAAGGAGCTAAACCCCAAGAGTTGGGAACAAGCACGGGGTCCCTAGAGCTCCCTCTGATTCAGAATAAAACCTCAGACAATCTTTGCCTTTTCCCAAAAGTATTCATTTACCAAACATCACGACCTGAGCTCCTGCAGTGCCAGCTCAGGTGATGCAGCCCTGACAGGTGAGACACAGGTAAGGACCAGGGGCTTTCATTGCCCTCATGGGCCACTTCTCTACTGCAGACAGGGCACCTGGAGGATTTTATTGCCAGGTAGAAGCAGCAAGCACATCCTCTGGTGTGTGAAGTTCTCGGGTTTTGTGTTGTTGAAATGGCTCCCAAGGTATTAAAAGCCTTTTTTCCCAGCCCACAACTGAAGAAGAAGTTGAGATTCCTCAGCTCTGCTTTTCAAGGCTGTTTATTTTCTCTTATCTATGACATTCTTTCTCTGACCTGCTGAGATCTGTCCAGCAGGTC
>JAWWEY010000115.1:3052661-3063807 GCA_035582745.1 Loriotus luctuosus
GGGAGGTGGTGGAGTCCCCATCCCTGGGTGTGTTTAACAAAGCCTGGATGTGGCACTGGGTGCCAGGGTTTAGTTGAACTGTTGGGGCTGGGTTGGACTCCATGACCTTGAAGGTCTCTTCTGACCTGGTCGTTCTGGGAATTCTGTGAGCTTCAGCAATCCTGTCTTTGCACTCCCATCTGCATTCCTGACCTGGGGAAAGCTTCCTAAAGCTGTGCTCAGCACAGGGTGTTGGGGCTTGTTGTGGTCCATGGTGGTAGTGAATGCAACCTTCCCCGACAGCATCTTGTGCCAATGGGCAGGAGCCACAGACAGACAGACACACACACACACACAGAGACAGAGCAGCTTGGCTGGGAAGGCACAGGAGGTTCCAGGCATGGAGTTGCAATGAGGGTTTATTGGAGTCCAACGAGAGTTTATTAGATTCTAACATTGAAGAGGTCCAGGGGCCAAAGACAAATGTCGGGGTCTCTATCCGGTCAGAGTGACCCCGGCTAAAGTTCTACAGTCTCTTTTCCCAGCCCGATGCTTGAGGAAGGAGTCAGAGCTCTTAATTTCTCGGTCTCAAGGCTGTTTATTTTATCTTATCTATAAAATATTATCTCCTGCCCTGCCAAGGTCAGCTCAGCAAGACAGTTCCAGGTACTCTCTCCCGCCCCGAGGCGGTGTCGCATTTTTATACTACAAATTACGTATATCGTGTTTACCTTTATTTCCCAATGCCCGTCACCTCTGTTAGAAAGTGGCCTTCTATTCTAAACCAATCCCGAAGTGCCAACACCACAGCAGAAGATGGAGAACAAGAGGAAGAAAGAAGAAGGATGAGACACACCCTGTTTCCTCCATCTTGTCCCCATAACCCACATACCAAAAATCTTAAAACTTATATTTTCACCCTCTGTGCACTCTATAAAAACACCCTCTAAACCCATGTGACCTTCTAAGTCCCATGCAGAGGTGGTCTCAGAAGGCTCCCACCTGGGATGTGCTGAGCTCCCACAGACAAAGACAAAGGAGGGTCCAGGGTATAAACCAGGGAAAGAGGAGGAGGAGCAGAACATCAGGGATCCAATAGTGTGAGGGCTCAGGGGTGGTACACTGGGAGGGGACCAATAGGGAATACCAGGGTGGATGGGCGGGGTTACTCAAACCAATGGGAAGACAGGGCAGGGAGAACTTACTAGAACATGGACATATAAGGGTAAAAGGGGGTAGGGAAGGTCAGTGGGGAGGACAGAACTGGGCAAATCAACAAAGTAGTGCAGAGCACCATGGGAGAAGCCTCTTAATTAACTTAATTAACATAGTGCTGCAGAGCACCGTGGGAGAAGCGTCTCTCCTCACCCTGTCCTCTGGGGAATGCCCAGAACCTACCGTGCATCTCCCCAGGGCATTGCCATTGCTTTCTCCTCAAATGGCTCACAGGTTTCCACGTGGTCTGGTAGAAACATATTTCATTTTCTTTCTGCTGTGGGGCTGTTTTTGTTATGGCTGAGTTGAACAGCCTCAAGGCCTTTTCTGCTTGGCTCTGACCCAGTGAGGAGGCTTGGGGTCCGCAAGAGGTTTAAGGTGACACACCAGGGCCAGCTGATCCAAACTGATTTGAGGGAAATTCCACACCTTATAACGTGCTCAGCATATAGACCTGGGGGAGAAGGAGAAAGGGAATTTGGAGTGATGGCGTTTGCCTTCCAGTCACTGTTACACCTGATGGATCCCTGCTTTCCAGGAGTGGCTGAACCCCTGCCTGCCCAGAGGAGCAGGGAATGAATTCCTTGTTTGGCTTTGCTTGTGTGTGAGACTTTTGCTTTTCCTGGCATTAAACCATCATTTTTTCCACCCATGAGTTTTGTGGCTTGTACTCTCCTGATTCTTCTCCCCATCTCAGGGGAAGGAGGGGGTGAGAACCTGCCTAGTCCTTATTTGCCAGGTTGGTAAAACCACAGCACAAAAACATTCCCAAACTCTTATGCTGTGCACCTTTGACCATCCCATCTCTACCTACTTCTAAAATTCGCATTTCTCAAAACCCAGTTGAAAAATAAATAAATTTTAAAAATTCCCCTTTCAGACAACCATAAATCAGAGGGACTGAATCAAACACGCTGCCTGTGCCACGCCTCCAAATCCCAGAGGGAATTTTGGCTGGGATGGGCTGGTGGGAGACACGAAGAGCTCGGGGTCCCTCTGCGGGCAGCAGGAGAGGGATGGAGCACGCAGCCTCCAGCAGGTCTGCAGCTCCATCTAGTGCCACACAGCTGGGGAGAGAGAAAGGAAAGAGTTGGAAATACCACCAGGAAAATCTTTGGGATGTTAGAATCTTGCATACTGAGAATTTTAAATTTTCCGTGATGAAAGATACAGACATAGAATACTATAGTTGATCTGAGATTGTAGAGAAAGCTTCTAAAATTGAATGATAAAATTAGGATTATAGGTGTGTAGTTTAATTAGAAGCGTGTTATATTATGTAGTAAAAACCTTAAAATTTTAGAATATATTAATATATATAAAACAAGATAGAAGTTTTAGGGTGGTGGGCAGTTGTTACACCTTGTTATACCTTATTAGTATACTACTAATACTACAAAATATTACAAAGCTCACAGCTTGTAAGACTTTAATGTAGATATGAAATAATAAACACCTGAGTCTAAACATGAGATACCATCTCAAATACTTTCAGTCCTGACCCTGACAGAGAGAGAAAAGACATGAAGAACCAACAGGATGTGAAGCTAGCAAGGGTAGAAAAGGGTTTGCTCTTTTGGGAAGGGTTGTATTGTTAGCACATTTTTTTCCCCAGAGTTTTGAAAGGAATAACTGATGTCTCCAAGGGCTTGAGATGCTTATAAGAATATTAATATATTCCAGAGAGTTGCATTTCAAAGAAAAACTATAAAAGTGTGAGGACCAAACTCTAAATTACTGCTGGCAGACAAAGCTTTATTTATTGACATATACAACAGTGCTATGTGATCTTTCTCTGTGCCAGCAGGGCATAAAAAATATCACCTTTTACTCAGTGTTCAGATCTTTTAGATCCAGAATAATGAAGGTGGATCTGTGATTAGTGAAAACAGTGAAGGGAATTTTTTTTTTATTTTTTACGAAAATGAGCCAGAAAACTTGAATTATCATGTGATTTCTGTGTTTCGTAAGTGTTGATCTCATGCACTGCTCATGCACAATAAAAAGTGATGAAGAGTTCATGCTCCACTCTATAAAACCTTATTTTTATTATTTCATCTAGATTGTCACTTTCTCAAGAGTGACTGAAGCAGGACATTGGATTTCAGTTTTTTGGAGAGGAAAACTATTGAGGGCACAGAGATATACAGAAATCACACATTTCATCCTCCATGAAACCACTGAAATGTTCACAGAAGGATTTCTAGGATGCTCCATATCACTATTTGCAGAGCTGTATTTTGCTCATAGATTTTGTCTTCCTTGAAGACCAGGCACAATGTCCCTAAAAATCTCAAATGAGGCCAGATGTCCATCCTTAGGCACTTGAATTATTCTTTAACTAGCTGCCTGGGGAAAAGAAAAAAAGGATTATTTTATCAGATTCATTGTAGAAATAATTTATTTTTTTGTTTTGACTTGGAGGGTTTCAGTAAAGCATCTAAACATTTTGTATTAAAAAAACCTCATAAAAATCACACTCATAAAAACATGGTATTTTGGGGAGAAAAAAGTTACGCCTATTTGGAAAATTTAGAACTAATTTTAAAAAACAGATTAGGATTTTTGGAAGTGGGATGAGAATGAAAGAACACTCAATTTATAATTACAGACTGCCTTCAGCTGGTGGCATTCTCCTTCCAGAATTCAGGATTCCATGAGGAAATAACCAATTTCCATTGCCTTCAGGTCTAGCTTTGGATATGCCATGGGAATGACATTAATACTTTGAGGCACAGTTATGAGCAATGCAGAGATCACAGTGTGTCCCCAAATATCTCTTTGTTAGTCTGGTTGCAAATGTTGGATTCAAAGTGTGAGCAAACACTTTTTGGAGTTGTTCTACCCTTTCTCAGAAGCCCAGACAACAATAAAACCTAGTTTTAATTTCTTTTTTGTAAGGTTATTGGCTCTGCTCAAAGAAAGCCCCAACCCAAAACAAAACACCACAACAAGTAAAAAAACCCCTAGAACAAAACCCAAACATTATTTAGAATTCTTTTATTTCTGACTTCATTTTGTCCGTTCTTTTTCCATTTGTCATGGGATTCTCATTTAAATTTATGCAGCAGCAGTCCTTCAAAGAGTTGGCTTTGTACAAACATTTGCCAAGTTTATAAATGTGCATTACACAAACATTTCTTGGTGTACCCACATTTCTGTATAGGTACCATAATGAAGGGGAAGATTTTAATGAAGACTTAAAATCTGTCCATGCGGTTTCTATTAATGCTAATAAATCATCATTTTTCTTTCACTTTTCTTAGCTCAAAACACTTTTCCAAGGACTTGACTTGGATCTGTTTTCACATAAGTGTAGCATTTATATTCTAACACTTTTCAGTATTTGGCCCCTCCTTACCTGTTCTAGTTTTGCAGAGAAATAAGGAGATAAATGAAGGTGACAAAAACACCACAGAGGGTTTTGGGGATAGTTTCTTTTTTACAGTGTTGATATTTACCATGTTACCTCAGGCAATTTGGGATTTCACTTCACTTAAAAAATGGATATTTCATAAAACCTAAGCACACTATTCCTACTTGTTTCAGGTTTGGCGTTTTTTGGTTCAGTGGTGTGTTGGAAGGGAAGAAACCCAACTAGGCCAGCCTATCTTTTCCATTTATAAGAAAAAACAGCAAGATGGAAAACCAATCATTTCTGCTCCTCCACTTTAAAAATCTCAGTTCTGGACTTCCACACTCTTTTCCTTTTTCTTCCCAACCAACAGTGCTGTCTCACCTCCACTATGAAAGAACCTCAGGCCATGAAGTATTTTGACATTTAGCCAGCAGAAATAAAAGACAATTTCGCTTTTTCTGCCTCGTGTTCCATGAAATGTCTTTTTAATTATGGTGATTCTACCTTGGTAGCTTTTCCACTATAATAAGCCTTTCCCTGTCAGGAGGATAAACAATAATAACAACAAGCCCTGCATTAGGAGGAAACATTTAAGCCCTCCATGGCAAGCTCACTGCCATCTATTAATTAGCAGAGGCCACGGGAGCTGTTTTTGTCCCTCTGGGAAGAGAATTTTATTTGCAGCTGATGGTTTATACCTCTCGTAATAGGAGCTGCAGAAATAACCCACCAATCACCTCGTTTCAACCTGAATTGAGGTGCTGAAGCTTCCAGGAAGAGCTCTGGGGATGTGTGCTCAGGCCAAGGATGTAATCATGGCTCTTTTCAGGATTCATCTCCCTGCCCGAAAAGCAATTCCAGGAACAAACTGCCAATGTGGAAAACTCCACGTTGCTTTCTTCATTCATCCTCGCCCACCTTCTACCTCTGTGTAATTTGATTTGCTGTTAGTGTTTCCAGCCAGAATTAGATCCAGCAGTAAGTGTAAATAGGAGTGTTGTTATGTTGTTATTCCCTTAATAACATCTCGGAGAAAAAATCAGGGGCTCTTAATGGCAATCATTACAATAAAACATTATTGCTCCAAGAGCTTTTATTTCAATAGCAGAATCAACCTTCCAGTCCTGAAATGTTTAAAATGAGAACATACATTGGTTTGTTGGTTATTGGTGAGGATTTTTTTTTGTTTGTTTCCTGATTTTTAAAGCTTTAGAACATGAAAACTACTCTGAGAGTGGCTGTAGCAAAAAGGTAAAAAGAGCATCACAAACATGCAGTGATCCTTCCAAGAATACCTGGCTGATTTCCAGCAAATTTGCAGCTCAGCAGCGCCTGAAAAATATTCTGGGCCAAATCTGAGAATGGTTTTGTGACTTTTTCCATTTGGTCTGTCATTTTCAGTGCAATGGTTTAGGCTCAACTGGTCACATTTGGGTGCCTGTTGATCCATTTGGCCCTAGAAATTGATATTGACTGCTGCTAAAAGGAGGTATTTGTAAAGGATGATGTCTGATTTCATTCTTTAATCTGTTTGCACCATCACCATCCTGAATTTCTGGTATTTCAGTTACCCTGTGTGTAAATCTTGACTCTCCTCACAGATTACAGGATTTTTTCACCACCACTATTGTAGGGATTTTGTGATCGTGTTTTCTGATTTCATTTTTCACAATTATTTTCCCTAGGAGAGAAGAAAACTCAGGGAAATACCCACTTTCATCATTTCACACACACACACACACACACACACATAAAAGGCCAAATATTGAATTAATCACTATAATTTTTGCACCAGGGAACCAAATGCATAAGCAAAGTTGATGTGATCAAAGCATGTAAAGGTACCACGTGCCTGAAGCTTCAAGTCACAGTTATTTTGTCAGTATGCGAGAATTATTCACCAATCCAGAAATAATTCATCTGGGAGAATTAAAATCTCTTTATACAAAATCAACTACCAGGAAAAGGAGATCAGTGAATGTGTAGAAATGACAAACTGCTCAGCACGGAAAACCCTCTGTTAAAAATATAAATGGAATTATCCCTTTCCAAGAGGAAATTTATGAGTTTATGTTTTCTGGCCTGACTACTGTAATTCCAGAGTTTTTCTTACAGTTTTTGACATACTGGTGGAGAAAGAAGAGGAAAGCAAACAAAAGTGTTTTTTAAAAGAAATTGAATTTTTGACAAATAAAGAATTTAACACAATAGGATCTCTGAATAGACAAAGGCTCTAAATCTCAGTTTCCCCTGTCTGTGCTTCATGAAACATTTATTTATTCCTGCTCTCCTCGACATAAATCAGTTGTAACCCTGAGTTAGTTTTTATGTACATTCTGTTTGTGAGTTTTTCAGTACAGATCAGTCCTAAGGCTGATCTGGTTTCCACCCAGCTATTTTCATTGAGGTTTTGCAATAAGATTTTTCTCACATTATTCAACACGATATTGCATGAAGTAGGCCCATTCTCTGATTATAATTGTGTAATGCACTTGCTATTGCACTGTTCTCTAAAAAACAAGACCAAAACCACTTTGTGGTTGAATTCCCTGGTTTTGGTTTTGATTTTATTACCAGAGACTGATGGACCTCTTGTTTCCCTGAGGTAATTATATTTCTGGGCAAATACCAGTGCTCTGATGACCACAGCTTGAGCTGGAAGACCCACAAGAAAGTTTCATCCTTGTAAGACAAGATTCTGTCTCATTTGAGGGTTCTGACTCAGAAATCTTTAGTTACAACATTTTGCCCTCTCAGAAATTGAATCAATTATTTTCCCCTATGTACAACTTGCAGTGCTTGGCCTTGAGCTCACAAAGTTTCCCTTGTGGGAAAGATTTTGGTTCCTGTTATGATTTCCTTTTTCTTTCATTCTCCTTTCACAAAGTGCCAACACTCAGAATAATGAGTCTCCAGTGAGCAGATCACATAAAGGATTTATGTGTTGGATTCCTTTTATAAGGAGTGCAGTTACATAAAGGATCTGGTTGGACTAATATTAAAATGAAAGTTGGTAAATGGTAAAATAAAAATCAGAAAATTCTCATGAAAAAGAGATGCTTAAGTGTGTCCTCTTTTCTTCTTTTACTATAAATACAAGTATGGCTTGAGAATTTCAGGTGTACATATATACAACAAAAAACTTGAAGAAGGAGAGAAGAACTTCATTCTTTCTAGGGCAGGGATGAATGGATGAATGAATTAATCAGTGAGGAATGATGGTTGATGATACATCAGACTTGTGTCTGTATTTACTTCTATTTAGATATTTTATATTATTTTTTAAATGTTTTACTACTATTTACTACATGGTTTTACTACTATTCATAACAAATTCTCTCCCTAAGTAAACTAAACTTCTCTCCCTAAGTAAATTAAAGACTATTCTAAAAAGTATACTTACTAAAATTCTAGGTTTGTTTCCTTACATTATCAGTGAGAAAAATATATAGAAAAAGAGAAGTATTCTAAAAGTTTTATTCTAATTATTATTACTCTTTCTTTTGGTTGCTATTAATACATTTTTAAACCCTTTTAAAATTTTACACCTATTTTACCTTTCTCCTAAACCTATCTCACAACAAAAAGTAAATACATTAATAATTAACCATCACCAAACTCACCACACTCTTTACTACATTAACCATGAAATCTCAAAATTAACAAAAACTCAAATTAACAAACCAAAAGCACTAATGACAGGTAATAAAACCACTAAAACCAGGGGTTTTTTTTTTAAAAAATTGAGTATTTACATCTTGTAGTCTTGCTCTGTGTGCGATATTTAGCTAATCAAAAAGCAATCAGTCCTTAGCTAATTGCCTTCCTAGATGGCTCTATTTACACTGCCCCATGACTATTCAGAAACTGGCTCTTCCCAACAGTTTGGGGTTTGGGTTAAACTGAGCAAAGTGGGATATTTCCACAAAATTGAGACTCTAGGGAGAAATGCTAAAAAAAGTTGTGTTGAAGAACTGGAACACACCAAGAAGTTTGTTGTTGTTTTTTTAAAGAAAACAGTGGTGGAAAGTCTTCTGTTCATTGTTCAGATAAAGGTTTGTCTCATCAATAACAGAGCTGAGCACATTTCCTAATGGTTCAGGTGAAGAGTAACACATGAGGGCACAGAAACAACTATCTCCCATAATTTTTGGCAGCACAGCACTCTGGCTTGCCACCAACAGGAAAGTTCTGGAGATCCCACAGATCCCCTCAACCAGCTCTTGTCACAAATCTGCTTTTTTTATCACCTTCCTTCCCAGAGTAGTTTTAAATAGTGTTTGTATTGACATCCACCTTTAAAATCACCACAGAAACTGCTTTCTCTTAGTATTGGGTGTTTTACCACACCCAGGAAACTCAAGGATAAACTTTGTCATTCTTTACATGTTCTAAGCTCTTTAATAAGGGAGTCACAGTGTACTTGTAAAATCACTGACATAAATCCTTTATTGTGAGTCCAACCATAAATCATGGAAGATTTAGTTGTGTGGTTCATTGTAATATGAAGAAATACTAAAGCAAGAAACAAAGATCTTATGATAATCTCCTCTCAGCCAAATACTATTTTTTTTCTCAATTTTTCTGAAATTAAAGAATTTACTTTTAATAGAGGAAGTGAAATCTTCCAGCAGATGACACAACTACACAAGAAGCTCTGTGTCCTGAGGAAAAACAGCATGGGATGGTGGGGACAATAGGTTTAGGTAAGGAGTTTAGGTAAAAAGGAAAATAGGTTTTGATAAAGGAAGCCAGGCTTTGCAATTCAATTCATCTTTGAGAAACACATGGCTAGGGATTCCTCTTACTGAAGATGAATGTGAAAAGTCAGCCAAAATCAGATATCTGGTCTGGCTGGGATTTATCTTATTTGATTTCAGGGCTTGATTCATTTCTCCTCTCAAAGGAATGTGGTTCACTTTGCCCAGGCAGCCTCTACCTGCCATGCCTTCAGTGTCCCTGTGTCACAGCTGGCAGCTCCTTAGAGTGTTGAATCAGGGAATCACAAGCTGAGGAAGGCTGGAAGGGAGACTGGAGGTGTGGAATCCAACCTTCTGCTGCAGCAGGGCCCCCCAGAGCAGGTTACTCAGGGTTGTGTGCAGATTGCTTCTGGATGTCCCCAGTGAGGGACACTCCATGTCCTGTCTGGACAATCCAGGGCTCAGTCACTGCACAGGGAAGTTCTTCCTCATGTTCAGGTGGAACTTCTTGGGCATCAATTCCTGCCCATTCCTTCTGCACCATGGCTGTGGCCCACGGGGCCAAGCGTGGTCTAACTTCTGACCCCTTGCTGCAAATACTTAAAACAACAGATTATTATATTATATTATATTATATTATATTATATTATATTATATTACTTATATTACATTACATTACATTATATTATATTATATTATATTATATTATATTATATTATATTATATTATATTATATTATATTGCATTATATTATATTAATGATATGATATGATATGATATGATATGATATGATATGATATGATATGATATGATATTTTTTCATACTTGGTTATGGTCTCCTCTTATTGGGAAGCACAAGTGAGCCTTGAACTGTGTGAATTTATGCAGGATCTTGGCCAATACTCTACTCCAAAGAACCATTCAGTGGACTAAAAGGTTCCCTTTTAGGTGATTATTGACCCCAAAGGAAAGTGAAACATCCAGTTTGCATCTGGACACTGACATGTTGATGTCTAAATTTCTAAATTTTGTCTTTAACAAACTCCACCTCACACCTGCCTTTGAAGTCACTAAAAGAGAGAAGATGGCTTTGAACTCAGGGTCTCCTACCAGAACACAGCACAAAGGAGGTTCTAACAGGAACAGGAAGGGTTAACTGACTAATTACCTTAGGCTGGTGATTAACCACAGTAGGAGTTCACTTTTCCAGCTTACCCAGCCTGCATTAGGCATTCATAACCCATTGTGTGAAGTGTGTGGAATGTCACCCCCAAGCAAACATCCAGAGCTGAGCTCTCATCCTTCTCTCCTTTCAGAGATGGTGGTGGAGAGGAGGACACCCTGAGGAAATTATTATCTTGTCCTCCATAGACATCCAAATTATGTCAGGCAGAATTCATTTAGTGCTGTCTGTGACTGTGAAAATAACCCGGAATAATCAGTTCACATTTACATTCTTAATGTCTGTGGTTGGGTGAGATGAGTACTGCTGTAGGGGCATGAGGCCCCTCTGCAGTCTCATTGGAGAAATTGGGATAATCAAAGGGAAAAGGCTGGAAAAAAGATGTCCTTTTCGTGGTGAGGCCCTGGCACAGGTGCCCAGAGAAGCTGTGGCTGCCCTGGATCCCTGGAAGTGTCCAAGGCCAGGTTGGAAGGGGCTTGGAGCAGCCTGGGAGAGTGGAAGTTGTCCCTACCCATGGCAGGGGGTAGAATGAGATGAGTTTTAAGATTCCTCCCAACCCAAATGTCTTAGGTTGTGAGATGTGGCTGGGGTGTGTATTCTATTTGCCACCTGTCAGAGGTGGGGCAGTTACCTCCTGTTCATGGGGCAGTTTTCTTTATCTCTCCCACAGCCAACCCTCCCTCCAGGAGATCTCTGCTGTCCATGGCCACT
>JAWWEY010000115.1:3081321-3101522 GCA_035582745.1 Loriotus luctuosus
AAGACATGCCAAGAACCACCGGAAGCTGACCATGTTAGGAAAAGTTTAAAATTTAACTAAGAAGGCCGAGACTTCCCAGAAGACTCCACCTGTGCCCCTGCCTACCTATGAATATACATGTGATAATGATGTAATCCTTGCTCGAAATTGTATAAAAGAGCTGTTTTTGTTGGAAACGACAGAATCCTTTGCCAGGCGGTGACCTGGGTAGATTCTCCGTCACGTGACGTTAATAATAAATACCTCCTGTCTATTGGCTAAAACTTAGTCTCTGGGCAGTTTATTATCGCCTTTTGGGGCAAATTCGGCAAAATTTCGGCATCATTGCCAAATAAAATAGATTTTTAGACCCAGCCCCTCAAATCTGCCAAGCTTTTCTAAGAAAAAAACATTTCAGCTGCTTGTAAGTGTGGGGGCCACTGCATGTCTAAGTGGGGCTGATATTACCTGGCTTCATTAATTTGACAATTAGCAGTTGATTTTAGGCTGTAATCATCAGTGAGAGCCAGGTATCTGCAGAGTGTGATTCATCCTGTCCTCAGGAAGAAGGCACCAATATTTGGGATGAATCAGCTCTGGAAAGCTCTGTCTCTTTCTGTTGTTCACAAAAAGAACATAACTGAAATTAGCTGACTTATTTGAGGCAATTAAAGTTACAGCTAATGAATGAGGGCCTCTTTTTTCCCTGGAAGATTGGGTATACCAGGAATTTCATCCTCCTGAGGGTGATGTGAGGATAACTCTGTGAGAGATTCTCAGGACTATCCTTTTGAAAGTCAGTCAGGAACTTTGCTCAGCTACAGGCAAGTATTGCTTCCACATTTCAACTTGACAACTTCGGATTTGCCTCGTCATCCATTGCAGAGAAGAATCATGGAAGGAAATAACATCTCCCAACCCAACTTCATGTAAACCCTGCTTTATATCCCCCTTATGACCACCCAGAGATTAGTTTTGGCTAGAGCCTGATGGTTTTTTTTATTGTTTCAGGCACATTTACATGCTGGCAATTTTTCTGCGCTGCCCCCACGCCCACTTGCCAACAGCTTGAAGTCTCAGTGTGAGGCAGCTGTGACAAAGCTGTGATTCACTGGAACTTCTGAAAATCCTTTTCAGGGAGCTCAGAGCCAGTAGCACACCCTGTGTCATCAGCCAGCAGTCTCTGCTTTAGGGAACCTCATGAATTCCACAGTCAGACCCACTCCCAGTGAGGGTCATTTATTATAATGCTGAGATGTTCTAGTTTGGGATGAATTTAATCCCTTTGGAAATCCATCACAAAAATGGCATTGATTGCCTAAGACTGGGAATTCAGCCCTTGTTTCCTTTAAGCCAGGTGAAATTGGTAGATTTTTAAACATGAGATAAAGAGGTTAATGCTGAGTTTTAATTTCAGTTAGACTCTGTAATGAGGAATCTCAAGGAATGAGAAAGGAGTAATGAGAAATCTCAAGTGCTAATCATTATTCAATACTTTTATTTCAGTGGCTTTTGTTTTGACAACAGAAAAGAGCTCCAATTGATTTGACTTTGGGATTGTGTCTGCTTGAATTTCAGGTACATTCTCTCATGAGATAAGGAGGGGGAAGGTCCAGCTGGAATACCAAGTGTGAGCAAGGATGCATTCAAGGAGAAAAGGAAAACACTCCACTCCTTTGCAGAGCTGCACGTCCTGCTGTGGCTCTTCTTGCATGTGAATGAGTGGGAAAGCCACAGACAGTCTCATTATGGAAGATCAAATGTGTGATGTTCTCTGTGATTTTCTTTATTTAGAGGCACTTTTTTTTTTACAGGATGTGCCAGAGATTGGGATGGTTTAACCTGCTGGCCCAGAGCCACTTTTGGGGAAGTGGTTAAAATTCCCTGCCCACGATTTTTTGAAGAATTCACCAGTACACATGGCAAGATTATTTTCCTGTTCTTCTTATCCCTATTTTTTAAAAAAAATTATTTTAAATGAATTCTGGTAGTTGATGATTCCTTCATATTTAACTGATTTACAATGTTCTTATGTCAGTCAGCATTCAGTAATTATCCAGATACACATCTTGGCTTGGGGTCAATATTGACACTCTCGTGTTTTGTGTTTTGCTCTACTGAATTATTTAATCCCTTTGGTGATGTAAATACAATGGACAATTGCACCATGCTGCTAAATTTATAAAGGGATGTCCTAGAATCACTGATTTATAAAACTGTACATTAATTAATATTACAAAGAACCTCCTAAGGTCAGCCAGTACAATCTTGCAGTCAGAGCAGGACCAAGATAAAAAATTTTATGGAGCTTCCAGCCTGGAAAAGGTGGCTCAGGGTTTTGCCCAAAATCCCAAAATATGTTGTGAATATATAATTTGATTTCTTCTGTGGAAGGAATGAATTTGCAGAGTTGATTTCCCATATGAAATGCTCAAGTCCCACTGCATGAAATGACTGGGAACATGTCCCTCAATTTTTTAAAGGACAGATATAGAGAATGTTGTCATTCTCATAGCTAATCTCACTGAACATGACTCAACCTCTAAGCCCCTAGCTTAGGAATCAAAGGGGTGGTAAAAAATTCTTGCTACTCATCAAAACTTAAAGAACAGCAGCACCAGCACCCCCAATTAATTCTCTGCTGTGTTTTCCCATGGAAGGTTTCCTTCAGAGGAACTGTACACAGGAGGAATATTGGTCAGAGCCATTCCCACCATACACCATTGCCTGTGGCTTTGATGAAGGTTCCAGTAAAGGACCTGAGGATCAGGTGGGAGTTTCATTTCCTGCTTCTAAACATCTCCTGAGTAGCTGGATGCTCCACACCTCTGAAAATTACCCGTTTTCAGTGCTAAACCCAAAACTTTTAGGTATACTTAGAACTTGTTTAACAAATTAGGTTTAACATAGAGCAAGTGAGCAGCAGCCAGCACTTTCCTCTTCAACCAAAACTCTCCTCTTGGTTAAACTCATGCTTAGTTCACCTGTCCAAACTAAGATTTGGTTCTCTGACAGGTGATATAAATCCTTACCGTGCACACATCTCCCAGGGAAACCCTACCCACCTGTCCTTAGGGTTTTTTTTTTCAGGGAAAATTCCTTTGTATCCCGCCTATTTGTATTTTTTTCCAGATTTTCTTTGAGTCACAGAAAAAATATTTCTTAACTTTATAGCCTAGTGGTCAACACATACCCTTAGGAGGGAACTCTTGGATGCCCTGAGTATTTCCCCACTTTATCTCAGGTATTCAGTGGAGAAGGAAGTGAATATTTTTCCTCTCTGAAAATCACTGTTCATGCTCAATTAACCTTCAGAATTTCTTTCACATCCACATCTTGATATGATTTAAATTTCCACATTCCCCCTCATCCTACTGGAGTTCATATCTAGAGCTCAATGACATTCTATAAATAAGAATATTTGTGTTTTGCACTTTGAGGCAAGAGAAATGTTTTTAAACTTAAATAAATGCTTAGAAAATTTAAATGACTGCTTAAAAACCTTCTAGAAAGATGCTGGAAATAATCTGAACAGTTCAGAGGGATGTAAATTCATAAAAGGAGGTGTATTCTGGAGCACACATCTCCAGCCCCCATGGGGTTCTCCCGCAGGACTAAACTCACTCTCCAAGTGGCTTCTCCAGGCACTCCCTGGATTATGCTAAACCAGGCATAATTTCTGGCTGGTCTAGGCTAAAATCAAACAAGGAGCTATAATTATATTTCACAATGATAGCAGATTTCTGCACAGGGCTGCTGTGTGTGCTCTGCCTGTGTTTAGTTTATTATTCCAGTCAAATCCACAATGTTTGACTACAAAAGGAAGATAAAATCAGCAATCTGTGCTGCACTGCACACATAGGGAAGTGAGTAAAAATCTCAATTGTGTCCTAACAGAACCACTTGCTTTGTATTTTGTATGTGCAGTGAGCACTTGTCTTTTGTACTTAATGTTGTTTCTTAATCCATCCTACAAAACCAGATAAAATATTTTAAACACTTGGTTATTAAATTAAATAACCTCTTTTCTAATTTTCATCTGTGTTTTGAAAATACTGTATAAAAGATCAGGACTATTGCAGAAACACCAGGATGATTCATATCATGTCAGGGTTACAAGATCTCTTTATGGCTCTATTTAAAATTGCTAATTTGTTGTCCTAACCTAGAATTGCAGCCTTTTGGATAAACAGATTTGGAATCAGTTAGAGAACAAAGTGTCCACTGGGTTTATAAGTAGGAAATTTGCCTTGGTTCAGAGAATTTAGTGTCTTGGGATTTTAAATAATTAGGTGATCTTGTAGTGAATCAGAATAAAATTTGCATATTAAAGCCAAGTAAACAAGCTTTATTTTTATTTTTTTTTTAGAACATAGATTAGGATTTGTTAGGATATAGGTCTTAATTGAAAACAAGGGAATTATAAAAAAAATCACAGTGGTACAATACACAGCAAGGAAGAATTGTCCAGAGAATTAAGGACTGTGAGGTGATTTCCTTGGTTTTTAATTACCTTCACAACCTGATGTAACTCTTTATCAATGTTTCAGCTTTCTCACCTGCAAAATTGAGAGTTTTATTTCTCTTTCAGCTATAGCTGTTTATGAAAATCAATACTTATTGAATTTGGCCCAGGTCTAAAGCAACAGCTTCACAAATCTCCCACCAGAACGTTTCAGTGCTCCAGAGTTTTTATGTACTGACATGAGAAAAGGTGTTTACATATCACAGTTAATATTTTCCTGCAGAACATGCTCAGAGGGGTCAGATGAACCTGTGGAGTGTGAAATTTCTCTCCTGTGTGGGGTTAAGTAAGACTCAAAGGAAAACTTTTTATTAGTGGCGGAAAATCCTGAAACAGATCTTGAGCATGAAAAACAAAGATTGTGGGACTGAGTGAGGGAAATATGTCCCAGTGGAATGAGCACCCCAGGATGCATCCAGCACCACCACCTGCATTGGGCTGTGTCTCTTTTTCCCCACAGAAATCCTATTATTCTGCATTTTGGCGTGTCTACACCGCTGGCTATGCAGCATCCGTGACTTCGCTCATTACAGCTCTAATTGTCTTTGCTGCCTTCAGGTAAATATGAATGGGCTTTGTCTCAGCATGCCTTAAGACAATTTCTCTCAGATCCTCTGTGCTTTTGTTTTGTGGGATTTTTTTATGGTTGTTTTCTAATCATTCTAAGACATAACTCCTTTGATGGTGGTGAATCCCCCTCTACTCGTGCTGCAATGTTTCAAATGTTAAAACAATCAAGCTGGGCAGTCTCTTTTAATCTCCTTAAGGACACCATACTGTGGAAATGCCCTAACTTTAGATCAGTTTTAACATTTTTTGATCATTCCTACAGTGCATGGCAGGACAGACTCTGCAGAAACATGTTCTGTAAACAGTTTCCTAAATTGTCTATTCCCTCTGTGAAAGGCCATTGCTTCCATAAGTGAGAGCTATAAAAAAGAGATTTAATTAAATTTCAATGCCTCATTTGATGATGTTGGTTATAGGAAGGGGATCTGGGGTTTGGCTGAGGCAGAGCACAGAGAATCTCCCTGGCTGGAGTGGCTTGGCAGTCTCAAAGGTTGTGGCCCTTACAGAGGGACCAGGAGCACGAGGCTGATGTGTCCAAACCTTGAGGGACATTCCTTCAGCTCAAAGCAAAATGTACACAGGGCAGTCTAGGGAAAGGGAATCACAGGAATATTGGGCTGGAAAAGACATCTAAGATCAAATCCAACCATTAATCCAGCACTGCTGAGTCCATCACTAACCCAGGACCCCGAGCACCACAGCTACTTGTGTTTTAGATTCCCACAGAGGTGGGGGCTCAACTGATGCCTTGTGAAGCTACCTGGAACAGAGGCTAGACAGAGTTAAAGGAATAAAGTAGGGATTTATTAAAAGCCTCAATGGATACACCTTGGGCAGAGCCTGACCCTGGCTCCACCCAAGATGGATGCTGGGTCAAGAGTTTTCAACTTTTATAAGTTTTGGTCCATTTCCATATTGGGGTTGATTGTCCAGTTACAGCTTCAGGTTATGCAGTCCCATCCTCCCAGTTTTCTCTCCTCAATTTGCTGTTGTTTGTACATTTTGGGCCTGAAGTTGCAGCAGTGTCCTTGGTTGTGGGGCTGGAAAAGGAGTGTTTTGTGTGACTGAACTGTGAGGAGAACTTGCTGACACTTTATATGAAGTTCAGAGTTATATACCAATGCAGTACAGAATCTGGAAAATACAAAAGCTGAAACTTAAGGCATCACAACCACTTCCCTGCGCTGCCTGTGCCAGTATTGTCAACCAGTTCCATAAAGACATTTTCCCTAATATCCAATGTCAAGTTTGGGTGACTGCCACAACCTGGGACCTTCTCCTCTTGTCCTGTCCTTGTTACCTGGGGGAAGAGCCCAGCTCCACCTGGCTGTCCCCTCCTGTCAGGGGTTGTGCAGAGCCACAGGGTCCCCCCTGAACCTCCTTTTCTCCAGGCTGAGCCCCTTTCCCAGCTCCCTCACCTGCTTCTCCTCAGATTATTGCAGTTTAGGGCAACTGCTCTGGCAGCCATCCCATACCATGTGACTGACACCAATTCAGTCCTTTCTTTGATCCAAAAGGGGCTGAAAAGCCTGATTCAAGCTTCTTCAATAAAAAAAGTTATCAAAAATAATAAAGAGGTATTGTCATAATCCAGCCCAAGACTCCCACAGTTGCTCTCTGCTTCTGGCATCCCCTTTAAATGTGTGGTGATCCAAGGATAATTATCCTGGAATTTTTATTAGCTGAAAAAGGTAACAGCTTCTCTGCTCCCTCTTTGCCCTCTGTCTGCCTCTCAAATAGTGACAGATCATTTATTGCTTGGCAAGGTGTCTGCACAGTGTCTTGTGCTCCTGTTTGACTTTTAATGAGATTCTGAGAAACTTCTCTCAAAGAACAATTTTTATTTTCTCTTTCCATGCCAGAAAATTCCACTGCACACGGAATTACATCCACATGCACCTGTTTGTGTCCTTTATCTTGAGAGCAGTTGCTGTTTTCACCAAAGATGCTGTTTTGTTTGCAGATGAAACTATGGACCACTGCCTCATGTCCACGGTACTGAATCTCCCCTCTCTCTCTCACCCTTGGCTGAACATTTAATTCTTCACCTGAAGGCAACAGGGAGATATTTTCATGCTATTTCTCCTATTGCTAAAACTGAAATCTTTAAACAAACAATTTTATACACACCCAAAGACCAAGTGCTAAGGCTGCACTCAGATTTGATATTTAAGTCTGTTGACTCTAATGAAGCCCTAACAATTTCTCCCAGTAAAGAATTTAATCTATGAGAAAAAAAGAAAAAAAAACACTATTTCCCTTTCAAAAATCTAAAATAAAGTTAATTTAAATTATGAAGTCCTACACATACAGAAATTTTGTTGTTTCTTCATTCTTGTGTGGCAACATTGAATTTTGCCTACACTTCAATAGAAACCAGCCATAACAAGAGTAGACCTAAAAGGTTTTTCTTCCTCTGCCTTTCCAGGTTGCTTGTAAGGCTGCTGTGGCCTTCTTCCAGTTCAGTATTTTAGCCAATTTCTTCTGGCTTCTCATCGAAGGGATCTACCTGCAAACCCTGCTGCTGCTGACCTTTGTTTCCAACAAGAAGTTTGTGTGGTGGTTCATATTTACTGGCTGGGGTTAGTACTCCCTTCCTCCTAGTGCCATTCAGTGTTTCTGGTTGCTTGCAGAACTGGATAAAAATCTGTGTTTTGAGGTGAAATGAGCCTGTCAAAGGTGACACTTTACAGAGGGAAGTGGCTTGTTCATCCAGTACTGCTGCATCATTGTATTCCCTTTTATATCTCAGTTATTTTGCACCATGGTGGTGAATAATCCAGGCCTCAAGAGGATGAGTGATATGGCTGGATAATATCCTAGAAATATCTTGAATTCCTCCACTGACTAAAGCAGTTTGGGTGATTAAGTTGCCATTTGTTTTTAGCAAGCAGAATTTGACAGATTAATCTTAAATCATGTGAGTCCAGGACTAGGAATCAAACAATTCTATTTTTCTTTTATTTTCAGAGAGCTCCTGACTTTAAGGAATGTTTTGAGGTGATACAGCAATTGAAGTTATCTCTGATACTCAGAATATGAATTTGAAATAAATGGGATTTCTTTCACTGCTCAGAACTGTTGATTGTGATTCTCAGATATTCCCATGTCTCCCCTTGGCTGGTCTAAAATGCAGGCACCCAAACTGAGTAGTTACAATGAAATTTTTTGACTTAGAAGTGAAATCCAAATTACCCTGAATAAATATTAATTTATCCTTCACCTTTAGATTTGTAGACTTTATTTAATGTAATTAAAAATTTTTTGGAGCTATTCCAAATAGGGTCATCTGAAAGTAGACTCTCAGCCCTTGATTAATCATGGCCAACTTGAGATAAGAGAGCAAACAACTCAATTAATAATGTGGTAATCCTCATCTCCTTCTGCAATCAGTGGAAGGTGAGAGATACCTCAGGGATAACTCACATCTTAGGTGATGTGGAGGGAAATATTTATTTTCATTAATTAAAAAGCCAACTTGAATTTAACAAGGTCCCAGCTTAAAGGAGTTGAGCAAAGGGCAAAAATTTGGAAGGACAAATTCTGAGCCCTTCCCACACATCTCAAATGATACTTAGAAAGAAATTCCCTATATTTCTGTAGGTTCCCGTGTTGCCCACTAGAATCCCTTTTGTGGCAGCTTTGAAAGTCAGTTAGTCTTTGAAAATTCAATTCCACAGGAGGAGAGAAAAAGCAATTTCTGCTTTATAGGCCTTAAAAATCCCCAGTCAAAAATGTAGGACAGAAGGATAAGCAGTGATAAAGCAAGGCTAGAAATCACTGGATTCAGTTAAATTTTCATGGAATTCTTATCAACTGATTGGTCTGGGGTGATTAGTAAAATCTTTAGGACAAAATTATGAAATCTTCCAGCTGCTGTACAAAGGGTCTTTGTTGGCCACAATCCACAGCAAAAAAAGAGCCCCAGCTGAATAAATGCTTACTCCAGCTTCATAAGTGCTTGTAATTCCTATCCCAACCTTCAAGTAATTCTTTACATTTATTTCTGAAAATGTGGTTTCACAACATCCCCTGTTCTCCTTCATTATGATTTCATTCTCCTGCCCTTTTATTCCTTTCTTTTTTTTCCTTTCCCTGAATTACAAATTAAATTCTTCAATAAAGTTATTGACAATTGTCTGACCCATAAATTGACCTTTAATCCAACCTGCTGCACTGTGAACCTGTGGTGGTGTTCACAGGGGTCCCAGGATGAGGGAAGAGATGAGAATCTTGACTCCATGTTTCAGAAGGCTGATTTATTTTTTTATGATATATATTATATTAAAAGAAAATCATATTCTAAAACTATACTAAAAGAATAGAAGAAAGGATTTAATCAGAAGCCTAGCAAGGAATAGAAAGGAATGATAATAAAATTTTGTGACTGAACAGAGTCTCGACACAGCTGGACTGTGATTGGTCATCCAGTAAAAACAATTCACATGAGACCAATCACAGATGCACCTGTTGCATTCCACAGCAGCAGATAATCAATGTTTACATTTCATTTCTGAGGCCTCTCAGCTTCTCAGGAGAAAAAATCCTAGCAAAGGATTTTTCGAAAAATGTGTCCATGACATTAACCTATTGGAATAAAGATTCCATGGGACAGGATTTTCAAACCAGCTCTTGTGTTCCTGTTGGTTTGCTCAGGAGCTCCCACTGCTGTGATGTTTGCTTGGGTCCTCACACGAATCCATCAACAGAACACTGGGTAAGTCAGAGCTGGGATAAGGAACACAAAAAGTGCTATTTTTATGGTGTTCTGTGTTTCTGAGAGGGTAAAAAGATGTGTACAGGAAAAGGTAAGAGAGATAATTCATGATTCAAAATTGTACCTGTAATTTTTACAGTTTGTACATAAGTGACAAAATACATTAAGTCTTCTTATTTTTATGTCCATACATGGGGTAAGAAAACCTGGAAATATCATATTAACTATTGAAATTTCATTCAAGTTCCCTAATGCCCAGTCCTTGAAATAATTGTATTTCAAGAAAATTTCTGTTTCTGTATAAATTCAGCCATAAATAACCCTAATCTCTTCAAAGTAGAACTTCCCAAACAATCAACGTTGTCTTCAGTGGTTTCTTCTTTTGTTTCCAGTCAATTATTTTATTTTTATCTGTATCTTTTAACATGAGCCCCAGATAGAAATATTGTTTCTGCATGCTGTAACTATCCTGTTTTCTATGCTGTAAACTATCCTGAAGGCTTTCAGATCATTTCACATCAGCTGGAAAAGATTCTATTTTATACCCACCTGCTCAAAACTCAGAAGAGTTGAGTAAGAAGTTGGCTTGAGAGTGGTAAGAAGAGCAGGAAAGAAGCTTAAAAATACAAATGTGGTTTTTTTATTTAGCTTTGCTTCTTCAATTTGTGATTCTTGCTGATTGAATTTTCTTTAGTTTAGACTACAGGGAAACCAGGGATATTTAGACAGTGATATAAACTTAGTGTCCACTGCTTTCCTTTCCTGTGGCAGAAGTGCTTTTGTGTGTTATGGGAACCTCCCAGGGTACAGATAAAAAAACTGGTTTTGTTTGTTCTTTCAGATGTTGGGATGATGATGAAAATGGAGTGGTGTTATGGATCATCAAAGGCCCCATCCTGCTGACTGTATTAGTAAGATTCTTTATTTTCCCTTGAGTTTCTGCATATAGATAATTTTATCTAGTGGGCTTTTAAAAGGAGTTCTTATGATTGTAACTTAAGACAAAAAAATCTCCCTTATCTACAAATTTATACCACCTGAATTTAGGGAGGGAGTAATCTGCTTTATAGATCTGTATCTGGTATAATCCCTGTCATAAACAATGATGAGAACAGGGGGGAATTTTTTAGACCATTTAAAATCTAAATTTAAAATCTAAATTTAAAGTTCTGAGCAGAAGTACAAGGCATTAATATCAAACATAAAGTGATATTAAGATGTGATGGTCTACAATAATTCAACATAACTTTCACCATATTTTATGTACAATTATATTTTGTTGGGAAATATAATTATTATTTGTAAAGCTATTGATCTGAGCTGAGAAGGGATGAGCACTGCTTTATAGCACTGCAGCTCCTAAAAGTGGGGATTTTTAGTTATTTGTATCAACAACTGAAGGCATGTCCTGGATTGTAGTAAATTTACAGATTTTGCCTTGTCTTTACAGATTAACTTTATTATATTCATTAATGTGATCAGGATTCTAGTCCATAAATTGAAATCCCAGGAGGGAGGAGGGAACCACTCAAGCCACTTTGTGTAAGTATTTCTGTATCTCTTAGGATTGACCTGTTCTAACTGCTGCAAGAAATTTTTTATGGGTAGGAGAACAGAATGTTCTACTCCTCCTCTAATAGAAAGAGAAGAAATGGCAATGTGAACTTTCTTTTTCATCCCAAATGTCACATGTCATTTTTATTTCAGAGCAAAAAGGGTGGGTTGCATATGTCAGGGACAAAGAGAAAAGTAAAATAATAAAGTATAAAACTTCAAAAGCTTGAAAGTGTAAACACCAAATGTCAGGTGATTAATCCATCTCACTCCCAGTCCTTTCCACACAAATGGCCACGTAGAGAAAGATGCAGTAACAGGATAAATTCTTTGCAGTAACAGGATAAATTAAATAGAGAAAATAAATAGAGAAAAAATAAAATAAAAAATACATAAATAAAATAAAATAGATATAAATAAATAGAGAAAGATGTAGTAACAGGACTAAGCCTGGTCCTGGCTGTTTACAGACCCCTCACAATCACTGGGGATCCCATCAGTGCAGTCACAGGACCTTTCCACAACTTCTCCAAATTTCTTCATCCGAATTAATGCAGCTGCCTCCATTTTGAGCTGAATTTTAAAATATTCCTGAATTTTAAAATATTCCTGCATACAATTGCTGTCACTCATTCCCTGTTTCTAACAGTGCATTGTGCTTTGATTCTTGCTTTTCCAGGAGACTTGCGAAGTCCACGTTACTGTTGATCCCCCTCTTTGGGGTGCACTACATTGTATTTGCATTTTTTCCCGAGAGCACTGGGCTGGAGGCTCGGCTTTACATTGAGCTGGGCCTGGGCTCATTTCAGGTAAGATGGACAAAAACTGAACAGCCCTGAGATGTTTGGTCTGTACCACCCTGTGGTGGTGTTTGAGTGTTCCCAGGATGAGGGAGGAGATGAGAATCTTGACTCCATGTTTCAGAAGGCTGATTTATTATTTTTATGATATGTATTATATTAGAAGAAAATTATGTACTAAAACTATACAAATGAAAGGGAGAGGAGACATCAGAAAGCTAGAAAGGATGAATAATAAAAACCTGTGACTGACCAGAGTCCTGACACAGCTGGACATGTGATTGGTCATCAAGTAAAAATAATTCACATGCTGGGTAAACAATTCTCCAAATCACATTCCAGAGGAGCAAAACATGGAGAAGCTGAGGTTTCTCATCTTGCCAGGAGAAGAAATTGTGGCAAAAGGATTTTTCATAACTGTGTCAGTGACACCACCCCACTTCAGGCTGGTTCTTAGAGCAGGATTTATTAATGCATCCAAATTCAGTGCACACATCCCATCTCACTCCTTCACGAGCTCTTCTGTTGTTTGCTCCCTTATTATTTGAAATCTCTGGGTCAGACTTTGTATGAATAATCACCAAATAAATAAAATATCTATGCTTATTGAATAACAATGACAGAACACTGTGAAAACCAGTCTGTGGATTAAGGTGAACTGATTGAAAGTGATTTTACATGTAATAACCATAAGAGGGGTGGTGAATAAGAGGACATAAACACCTTCTCTGCCCTTACCCTGTAGGTGGAGTGAGCCATGTTAATATCTCATTGTTGATTTTACTGTTCCACTACTCAGAGCATGGATTTGAGAGGGTCAGGGCCTGTTTGTGGTAAATTTTGTACTGAATAGCTGATTTATTTTCCTATCCCCTTTCCCCTGTACGCCACCACAACTTGTCCACATTGGCGTTTGTTGCAAATGATCCCTCTTCCATGCTTGCCCTATCTGAGGGAGAATTTGTTTGTAGGATACAGTGAACAGCAAGTTAATCTTTTTTGTCTCTGGACAAGGGCAATAATAAATATAAAATGTCACCAGTCCACTGAGAAATTTAATTCTATTATGAAAACTCAATAAATAGTGTCACAGCGCCTGAACTCCAGTAGAAAACTGGGAAATATGCATTTTTTGTTGTCCTACACACACTGTGAATGAAACTTGATGTTCGTTATTTGTAATTTCCAGATTTTATATCCATGTTTTTTCTCTCCCTACCCTCCCTGTCCTAGGGTTTTGTTGTTGCTCTCCTGTATTGCTTCTCAAATGCAGAGGTGAGTAACAAGTACATGAGATTTTCAAAACCTTTAGAACTCATATCTCCCTTTCATTTTTTAAATTTCTTTTCCTATTTTCAGAACAGATCTGCCTTTGATCTGCTCCTGAAACCATGGCATCCCCATATCTTTCTTTGTCCCTTGGTGGCTTTGTTGACTCTATTTGTATTCATACAGTTCTGGCAGGAGGACACAAAATAAACTTTGAAGCAATGACCCTTTAAAAAATGGTTGCTGAGTTTCCTGTCAGGGCACTTTTCTCCTGATTTATGTTTGATAGCTATCATGATGATTTCTCAATGGAAACCTTGTAGAGCTCCTCATTTGATCTAGATTTATTTTCTCCTGGTGACTTTCTTCATTTCCCCCTTCCCTTTATTTCCCCCTTTTCTCTTTCCCCTTTCCCTTTTCCCCTTTCCTCTTTCACCTTTCCCTTTCCCATTTCTCTTTTTCCTTTCCCTTTCCCAGGTCTGCTCATGCAATCAAGACTTTTGTTCAAATACTTCCTTTCCTGTTTTTTTAACACTTTTAGAATTTGGCTAAACTCCCTGAAGTAGAATGTAGTGAGCCTATCATTTAAAAAACCTCACTAAATTTGCTGGCGCTTTTCCCCAAAGGAACAGAACAAATCAAAACTGATGACAAAATGTAAAACTGCATCTCATCCTCAGAAAAGTGAATAAATGAGTTGAGAATGACACACTGATGGTGCCTCAGTCTCTGCAGTGGCTTAAACTTGGACAATTCTCATAGAGCAGAGAATTATTAATGTTGGAAAAGCCCTCCAAGTCCCAGCTGTGCCCAGTGCCCACCTTGTCCCCAGCCCAGAGCACTCAGTGCCACCTCCAGGGATGGGCACTCCAAACCTCCCTGGGCAGCCCCTGCCAAGGCCTGAGCACCCTTTCCATGGGGAAATTCCTCCTGATGTCCAAGCTGAGCCTGCCCTGGCACAGCTTGATGCTGTTCCCTCTCATCCTGAGAGCAACCACGTTTCACAGGAAATGGATCCTACCTCCAAAATATTGATCCCTGAGAACTGCTGGTTTCCAGATCCCAGAGCTCTCAGGACACTCAGAAAGAAGCTATCAGTGAACATGGCAAGGAGCACTCGTTGTTTTCTCAGAACATGGCTTCTAATTTTAAGCTTTTGAACGCTGCCCGATGTTTAGAGAAGAAAAACCCCAAACCCAAACATGACAATCCATAGAAAACAGAATTTCCCCCACTGGCACCGTTCTTCAATACAGTGCTGCAGCAATCCAGGACAACACATGGATATAACAGCAAATTTTCAATTCAGAAGCCATCAGAAACAGCTGAGGAGGGGAATCTGGAGGAAGAACACACAAGGAAGGGGAACTCACATGAGCTCAGGAAGAGCAGGGCAAAGAATGAATCTTTGCAGTGGTTCGAATGTTCCTGCTGTACTGGACAATCCGTGGCAAGGAAAGCACATTCCTGCAGCCTTGCCCTGTACCATCAGTCCCCAACTCCCACCACAGCAGTTCCAACAGTGAGGCCATTCAGCACTGGGAAGATGATAAAACCATGGTGAGAATTCCAAAAATCCCCTTCAAAACTTTTTTACTGCTAGGGTTTTTTTCTTTTTTTTTTTTTTTTTTCCATTCATGACCTAATAAGGGATTTAAGGGCAAATTTTCAGAAGTGCTCAGTGGATTCTTCCTCCCAGTTCTGCAAACACACACAGCCAAGTGCTGTGAGAGATGGTCATTCTTTCTTCAAAGCCAGATATGCTTTCTCCAAGAAAAATCTCTTAAAAATCGAAGCAGGGATCAAGAACCCATCAGAAATTTAAGAAAATGAATTTTTAAAAAGAGAACTTTCTGGAACAATCTCCAATAACTCAGGACTGATGTGACACAGACCCAATTTTTGGGGTATTTGTGGTGTATTCTCACCTCTAACAGATTTTTTGCTTCCTTTGCAACCCAGCACCTTCTGATCAATTCCCTGCGCTCTCCATTCCCTCAGCCACCTTCTCTTCTCCAAATCCCCTTTCCTAAAAGATCTTTTACTCCCCAGGTCGATGTTGTTCCCCTCTTGCCACACAGAATAATTCTAGAGCCTGTTTCTTGTTACTCACTTTCACCGGTTCCATTCTCCTCTTGCAGCGAGGAATGTCGTAAGGAAAGCCGGGCTCGGAAATCCATGATTTCCTGCCAGTTAATTCATTTCAGCAAAACAGGAGGCAAGGTGATATTGCTGTTTAATGTTGCAGCCCCTCTGCAGCACTCCCTGGGGGCTCTAAGGGATCCCATGTGTGTCCCCATCCCTGCACCACTGCCAGCACCAAGTGCCACCTTGGGCCAATTTAGGCTCTTCAACCCCCAAGCTATTTAGTCCCATTTGCAACTTCTGTGAATTTAAACATCAAAGCAGGAACAAGAACCAGTGGAGGTGCAAACCACAGGTCCTGCAGGCCTGGCAGAGGTTCCTGTGGCCTCACACACCACCCTTTCATTTGAGAGCTTGGTTTGTGTGCAAAAGTAGCTTTAATGATAAAAAGCAGAGTTCTGCTTAAAATTTGTGACTGTCTGGAGGCACAGAATGGTTTGGGTTGGAAAGGGATCCTCGTTCCACCTTCCACCATCCCAGGTTGCTCCAAGCCCCATCCAACCTGGCCTGGAAGACTCCACAGCTCTTTGGATGGGCTGTGCCCATGTGTGCCACCCAGCCCAGCCAGGTTTGGGGATAACTGAAAATTCAGGGCTCCCCTGGGCAGCCTCAGCATCCCTGTGGCTCAGACAGGAACTTTTCCTCCCTCCCAGAATCATTCCCTGACACACAGAGAGCAAAACTGCTGCAGGAAGAGAAGGAGAAAGTCTCAATCTCGTTCAGAGAGGTGGGGAAAGAACTCTCAGCCTTACTACAGACCTGCTCCATGAGTATCCCCAGCTTCCTCAGGGATTCCACACTGAGCTTCCTGCTGTCCTCACTCACAGGGGGGAGATTATTGATTAGAACAATGAAATAAAGTGAATTAGAACAATGAAATAAAGTGAATTTGCCCATTTAACCCCTGCTGGCTCCCTGTCCATTCCACCCTTCCTCACCCACAGCTCTGCTCTCCACTGTTAATTATGAACATTTTCGTTGCAACTCGACAGCTCAATCCAGAAGGATTCCATGTAAAATCCATACAGCTGCTTCATTCCTGGTGGGATCGCCACACACAGACCCACAACATCTCCTCCATGAGTATCCCCAGCTTCCTCAGGGGTTCCACACTGAGCTTCCTGCTCTCCTCACTCACAGGGGGGAGATTATTGATTAGAACAATGAAATAAAGTGAATTTTCCCATTTAACAACTGCTGGCTCCCTGTCCATTCCACCCTTTCTCACCCACAGCTCCACTCTCCACTGTTAATTATGAACATTTTCATTACAACTGGACAGCTAAATCCAGGAGAATTCCATGTAAAATCCACACAAGTGCTTCATTCCTGGTGGGATCTCCACACACAGCCCCACATCATCTCCTCCTCCTGTGTTACTCCTTCTAGAAATACTTTTGCTGGGTAGAATAATCCACATTCCAGCCTGGCCAGGAACACACCAAAATCCAAAGTTTTCTCTTCCCCCCAGCTCGGCCTTGCCAGGCCACAGCACGCAGCAGTCAGCTGCAGTCCAAGCAGCCATTTCTCTGCCTTTGAAGCTATTATTAAGAAAAATATTTAAGATAAAAATATTTTTACATTTTGCTTCTGCTGGCCAGCGATTGTCCCGCAGTCTGAAATATGAACTGCTGGGACTCCAAGCTTTCTTGTAGAGAGGGAAAATTCTTATGCTGTCACCCAGGTGTCTGAGGGGCTGCTGCTTTTCACTGTCGATTTTTCAGGAATTAATGCAGATGCACTGAAAGGACAGCACTCAAAATTAACATTTTATTTTGATTTAAAGTTCAATTCTGCTCATGTCAGCTGTTACTCAGGGAAGCTCTGACTACTCCATCCCTGGCAGTGTCCATGGTCAGGTTGGAGCCATCTGGTTTATTCTCTTCTTGAGAAAATGCTTTAAAAATTACTTTCCTTAAATTAGAGATGAGTTCTTTATCTCTGTTTTGATTTTTAGGAGATTTTGCTTTGAGAACACAAATATCTGCCTTTGAAAAGGTGGATGAGCATCTTTTACTCGCCTGGGGCAAGGGCCAGATCCAGAATCTGAAGCTTCACTGCTCCTTATATCCAGCAGGAAAATAAAAATCTGAACTACTTTAAACATAAATAAATAAAAACAAAACCAAGACAAACCACCCCCAAAAAAATCAAAAAACTTTTTGCTCACAACTTTTCCAACCCAGTTCCAGGATCTGATCCTTGTTATCGTGGAACATGGTTTTTTAAAGTTCATTTTTAAAGTTAAAAAAAAAAAGAAAACTAAAGAGCTCAGTGCATGTTAAATAACAGGTTTTGTTCAACATTTTCAATTAACTGAAAATAATAAATTTTTTTTAAGTAGATCATTCAATTTACAGAAGAATCTGTTTTGCTACATCTGGGACATCTTAGTCCTTTTGTGCTTACTCTTTTCTGGTATTAAAATCAGGTCAGTTCAGGTCAGAGCTCAATTTTTCAGCTTTTCTGAAATAAAACACTACAAAAAATATTCAAGTCTGGCCATTTTCACAATTTTCCATTTGCTGATGGAAGCTGCTTTCCAAATCCTACCTCCAGTGTTTTTTTTCTTCTTTTAGAAAACAATTATCTATTTCAAAAACACCCAACTCTAGTTCAACCTGGACAGAGCTGCCAATTTACCACTAATATAATCTTTTTTTTTAATGTTAAGATCCATAAAAGCATTTATAAAAAATATGGACGACCAAGAGGATGAATCTGAGCTGGAAATTCCAATTTTCTAACCAACCAGGGCTGTCCTGACTTGATGGACACAAAGTGGGGACACAGAGCTGAGGAAAAAAAAAGGAAAATCTGGCACTCAGGGATTTTTCCGTGCCACTTTCTGGCTGCTTTATTCCTTCTTGTGAAATGCCTGCTGAACAAAAACATCCCATGGCTCACAGGCTTTTCAACTTAGGGTCTTCAGCCCCACATATTTTTCATATTACTCATATTCCCCTGCTTGAGTTAAACTCAAACAGGCCTGGAACAACTTCATTAACATAAAACCACATGATAATGGGAAACAGAGCCTTTTAATGGTTTATTTTCTTATTATCTTGTGATATATTTCATCTTCTCCCCCTTCTCTGAGTGCTACTACATTCTGGTTTCACTCTGCTGCCTGGCCTTGGCAGGGATTGAGCATCCAGTACTGGATTCTGGAAATTCAGGAATTTTTAAGCTCATGGGATCAGTTTGGTACCAGGGCGATCACAAAAGCTCCAGTAAAAGTAAAAAAAAAATCCCTTTATTTATTTTAAATTAATATATTAGGTACTCTGTTCTACCCTGAATACCCCTGCAGCCTGTCACACTTCATCTGAGGGGAGAAAAAATTGGTTTTACCCTCAAAATTTGGTGAGAATTCCTCGGCTGAGATGATCAGGGAATATGGCAAGGGAAGCTCTTTTGCAATACCACATTTTCTTTTTGTCACAAGGCCACAATTTCAAAATTGAGGAGTTGCAACATTTTTTAGGAAGGTTAAAGAAATCAGAAATTGCATCTGGTTCAGGGTGACTCTTCTTAACTATTTCAGACATCCTTGTAATAATGAACAAATAAATCTTTACAGGGTTTCTACTTCAAAACACTTGCTTTATTCCCTTGCCTTTTAGAACCTGTCTTAAAAACATTTCCTAGCTGTTTAAATGCTAAGGAATTGCCACAATTTTCTCACTATTTTGTCCATATTTCCTCACTATTTTTGTCACTATTTTAACCCTTTAATTAGGGTTAAACCTAATTAATCAAAAACTTCCAAGTAAGTGTATTACATCTGAGTTTAAACACCATTAATTTGGTTTTTACTTTGTCCATTAATTTGGTATTTACTCTGTTGCTTGAGAGGCTCAGGAGCAGCCTTAGACTCATCCCTAAAAAACAAATGGCAATTTCTGGGATTCACATTCTGGGATTCACATTCACATTCTATCACAGCTCCACGTGGAATAAATGGGAGATGGAAATCAGTGAGATATATTAGCACCACTCCTTATTTATCATCTCCCTCTGTCTCTGCCTCCCCAAGAATACCAATGATGAATTTGCAAACGGCTCTGGCTGATGACAGAGTTTTTTTAGCCTTCATTATTTATCCCCCCCACTGCACACCTCCATCAGGGATTACAGTGACAAATGCAGGAATAAAAGGCAAAGACAATATTGCAGCGGCGTGGTGTAAATCTCCCTTTACGCATTATTAATTTAAAGAAATCCATTATCCCATCGGGCTCCGAGGGGAGGACAAGGTTACATAAGAGCTGGTAGAGGCAGCTGGGGGTCACCTGCAGACACAGACCTGCTGCCACCACCTCAGGATGCTCAGTTTCCTTGGAAAATAGGATTTTTTAGCAGGTTTTTCTGTGGGAAATGAATTTGTTGGAAATTTGTATTATATTATATCATATTATTATTATTATTATATTATTAACATTATTATTATCATTAGATATCACATTATATTATATTATTTTACACTATATAATATCATATCATATGTACAAATATTTTTATTTTGTATAATATTATTATGTATTATATCATGACAGTATATTATTATATCATATTATATTATATGTAAAATTGTTATATCATATTATGATATATTATTGTATATCATACTAATATAATA
>JAWWEY010000115.1:3106325-3127620 GCA_035582745.1 Loriotus luctuosus
GCCATTCCAGAACTTTATCACTCTTTCTGTGAAAAACTTTTTCCTGATATCCAACCTGTATTTCCCTTGGTGCAGCTCGAGGCTGTGTGCTCTGGTTCTGCTTTAAAAATTTTTACTTGCTGCTTTAAAAATTACCCTGATGATCAAACTCTTCAGGTTTGATTTGGCTATGAAAGAAAGGAAGCCTTGAAGCACATCTGGTGCTACAGAGATCTATTTCCACTTTTGGCCACTGGCAACACCTTTGTTTGAGGACAACAGAATTTCTGCTCCTGTTTACACCCTGTAGGAATAATATTTAGTCCCCTGTGGATGAAACCTAGAGGCACAGGGGTTTTTAGAGAGTGTGTTACATTTGGTTTGGTGATCTTGACCCTCAGTCCTCGCAGGGAGATAAACACCAGTGGTTTGTGGAGAAGGATCACTGCATGGCAAAGATCTCACCCCTGGCTGGTCCAGGACTGACTTTGCCAGAAGATTCCAGGGTCTCCTTCCCATGAAGAAGCCAGTGAACCCTTTTAGCCCAAAGAGCTTCTGCTGCAGGAAAAGAATACACTGCCCTGTAAGTTCACAGACAAAAAGTTCTCTTTGGTGCAATTTTATATCAGAACAGACTTTTACAAAATGATAATATATTTATTGTGTCATCTACAGCAGTATACATGTTAAAAACAATTTCTCAAAACACAAAAAAGGTTAGAAAGCAGCAGTTGATATCTGTGTTTCCACCTCATAACAAAGCTGAATAATCCCAGATCCCATTACCAATTAAACCAATTTTGACCAAAAAAGGTCAGTATTAGACCAAACAGGCCAGTAACTTTGTACCTTGACACAGTCAAAAGCCAAAATACAGCTTTCCATCCAATAACTTGCATCTTCTCGGAGCTATAGCAGGTTGCATTGCCACTAAATTGACAAGTAGAAGGGAAAGAGAATGAACACACCAAATAGTTGTTTTTTTTACAGATTATACTGATACACAAAGGCCTCTTGAGACTTCTCTGCAAGCACAAAGTCCATTGGGAAAGGCATATGCAGAAGCCTAAGTAATTTCAGACACTGAAGAGTGTCATATCACACAGTGTCATATCACACAGTAATTCTTCACATGGATGAATTCCCCAAAAGAAAGCCAATGGGAAATTGCAGTTTGAATCATAAGAAGGTGAAAGACCATGAGGTTCAAAACATTGTTCAAGCTCTGCTGGTGTGTTTTCATACACAAAGTACAATGTGTATTTAGCTGAACTTAGCTCTTTAGTACAGATATACACAGAGCATCATCAACATCAGAGCATCCTCAGCTGCTGCTGCATCCTCCATATCCTCCTACCTGGTTCTTAAATACAATTCTGAGCTGGTTGCATGTGCCTGACTGCTAAAATCAGAGGGTAAAATCCTTTCTTTTTAATTTTTTTAACTGCACGTGCACTGTTATTATGGTTTGTTCCTGAACACAGAAGTGCTGGTTGTGTGGACACAATCTGACAGGGAGAACAAAGCACCCTGAAAACTCTCCATGACAGCTCCTAACTCTCTACCAGGCATCCACCTCCCCCAAATGTGGTTGGTAATACCCAACAGGAGCCACTTTTCAAGACCATCATTTCTCAGCATGCATGAGACAGAACAGTAGTGATTGGGCAAAGTTGCCAGTGAAATTTCCTAGGCCTCCCCAGGGTCAGCATCTGTCTCTAATTTGGTCAGGGAGATGTCCTGGAGGAGAGAAACAGCCACTTGCAAAGTGTGAATCATCTCACCCTGGAGCAGACGTCAAAATTGTTTGATGCTTGTCCTCTGAAATTGCTCATTTCTCTCTTGTGACCAAAAAGGCAAAGTGGAGAAACCAGATTAAAGGAAGAAATCTTCCCTTTTGGTGTATAAATGATGTGGGTGTGTCCCTGCTTAAGATCTCTTCCAGAGGTTTAGCTCTGAGCCAGAATACCTCATGCCAATAGTGCCAGAATTTGAAAGGGACACATCTAATACAGCCCTTGAACTCCTAAGGAAGAAAACTACTTAAGAACAGATATTTGGTTGTATTTTTGCATCATGTACGTTTCCACAGCTGCAGAAAAGGAGTCTAAGGAGCATTGCCTCAACTGAGGTAATAAAGACTGAGTTTGGACTGAATCCCACTCTGAGTTTATTTATTTCCTAGATATCCACAGATATGACTTAGGAGCTACAGCAGACAATAATCCTGTCAGGCAGGATCCCATCTGCTGTCCATAATCCAGTTCTCACCAAGCTTTTAGACCTCCCATGCTGTGACAGCTCTGCTGAGGTCTCAGAAGAACAACATTCATAATATGAGCACACCTTGCTCTGGAAGCCTTGCCCACATGAGGAAGATCTCAGCACAAAAGAGAAGGTCTGGTATTGTGGAATCACATTATCTTATGGGGAAAAATCTTAATTTATTGAATTTTCTAGGTTTTTGATTGTGGAATCACATAATTTTATGGGGAAAATCCTAATTTATTGAATTTTTTAGGTTTTTGATTGTGGAATCACATAATCTTATGGAGAAAATCTTAATAATCTCGTGAGGAAAATCTTAATTTATTGAATTTTCTAGGTTTTTGTTCTGTGGGAGCCTTTGCATAAATACAGAAAGGGCTAAAGCTCTTCAATAGCCTTAAAGAATCTATTGCTATACAAAGAATGAACCTAATTTCCTTAATAATCATCCATCATGGACACTTCTGAAACCATCTCTGGGCTCTGAAACCTTCCCCATAAGATTATGTGATTATGAATCACATAATCTTATGGGGAAAATCTTAATTTATTGCATTTTCTAGGTTTTTGATCTGTGTGAGCCTTGGCATAAATTCAGAAAGGACTAAAGCTCTTCAATAGCCTTAAAAATCTATTGCTATACAAAGAATTAACTTAATTTCCTTAATAATCATCCATGGACACTTCAAAAATAATCTCTGGGCTCTGAAGCCTCCACAAGCCACAGACTGAAAACTTCTGACATGGGCAATTGTTTCTGAAACACTCTTGAAACCCAAGTTCAAAAACCAAGGCAAATAAAGCCAATTAAATTAATGGGGTTTGCATTTCTTCTGTTGCTACTGTTTGTTAAATTCACAGTGAACAAATTTTAATTTTTTTTTACTGCTTTAACTCTGAAATTTTGATAACTAATTTCTGTCAGGGCAGAAAAAAATAGTGTAAAGTTGGATATTTGTATGGTTCACAGGCCACATTTAGTAGAGATCTGGTAGTAGTGTTAGACAAAAGCACTGAAACCTCCCAAACTGACACCATCAGTATGTTTCAACCTATTTTATCATGATTTCCTACAGTATTTTGACTGAATGTGTGTCCCATCTATTTGATTGGAAAAGCTTCCCTTGCATGATTATAACTGAAAATAGAAGAGCAAAATATTGGAGTTATTTTCCTTTTAGGAACAAAAATTGCTCAAACCCCAAATCTCATTTATACACTTTCAAGGACTGGAAATTTTTCTCTTAATTTTTATTGTTCCTTTTTTATTTCCTTTCCCCCCCAGGATGCTTGGCCAGCTGCTTCCAGGTAATTTTCCTGCTATTTTTAACAAATCCATGTCTGTCTGCATTTGATTCTTTGCACTGGTTTTGCTGCCCAAATTTAGATTAGAGCTGAGAGAAATGCAGCTTAATAACATGACTATTTGTAGTCTAATCTTGCAGCTGTATGATCAAAAACAAACTGTAGACTTCATCTGAAATAAAGCTGTTTATACCTCAGGAAAAGAGAAGGAAACTGGAGGCAAGATCAGTATGACAAGGAATCCAAGTGAGCCAGGAGTTATTTCAACTCCAGGTTCAGATAAAGGTTTTTAACTGCCAAAAAATTTTACAGTAACTTTCCAGTGGGAAGAGAAGGTGAGAAAAAAAGATGCTGAATTTTAAAAGGAGAGGTGATCAGTTTAGGAATGGGAGTAAAATAATATGAAAAGAATGGCAATTAAAGAGCTTCCTTCATATTGAGTGAATATGTTTTGTTCTTGGTCATTTTGGTTTTACCTATGTTTAGTTACTTTTGTCTGTAGGACTTTTGAAAAAAAACCTGAATTTTTGAGCTGACCAGAGGTCCCTTCATACACAAGCACTGGATCTACACTGCTATTCAGAAGCAGAATTTAATCCACCTTTGACATGAAAATATTATGAAAAGCCACAATTTCAATAATAAATAGGCAAGGCAAATTATGGCAACTGATGCTTCTGTCACTGCTGAGGAGGATCAGAGTCTCACAGTCAGGTTTTTAGCATGAGTCTAAGAAACTGTCTCTTGTGACCCATTCTGGTCACAGAATGCAAGAAAGAATTGGCCAGACTGGAGAAGGTCAGAAGGAGGACCATGAAAAACATCAGAGGGATGGACAATGGGGGCAGTGAAGAAAAACGGAGGGAATTTTTCCCTGAAGAAGCCTCAGTGGCAACCTCACCAAAAAGAGTGGTCAGAAAGAGGATGAAGGTTCTTTTTCCACAAGGATCAACATGGAGAATACAAGGGTGACAAGCTGCACCAGGAGAGGGATCATCTTGATATAAGAAAGACATTTTTTTAGAGTGAGAACAGCTATTCATGGGAAGAATCTCCCCAGAGGTTCTGAAAACCTCCCTATCAGGGGAGGCTTTCAAGAGGTGACTGGGCAGGGTGTGGGATAAACTCATCCTGGCTCCCTTTCTCATGAAAATTGGACCAAATTTGTCATTCAAGGTCACCTCCAGCCTTGGTTGTTGATTCTATGAACTTCATTTCCTTCTGGAAGGTATTTCACATTTGCCATTGATGATGGAGAGAGTCCAGGGAGAGTCATCTTTGCAAAGGCAAACTCAAATTTTCAGTTCATGTCCACTTCTGCTTGTTCTTTAGCCTTGTCACTGCACTGTCCTTAAGGTGCAATGAGAGACAGATGCTGAAAGGGAGCAGCCAAACGCCCAATAAAGTGTCTGGATTTAACTTCCAAACTGCATTTTGCTCTGGACTCACCTACCTTCATCCCCTTTCCCACCACCCCATTTTAACACCTGGTTTTCAAATGCAAATATTTAAATAATGCAGAGGAACTTGAGCAGTTTTCCTCTATGATTCCAAACTTCCCAGAACTAAGCATTTAAGGTTCTTTCCCTGGGCTCTGAGTTCCAGAAATACTAAAAGTGACAGTAAAAGGAGGTGGCATCACCATGCAGCAATGAAACAGCCTCATCCTTTACAATCTAGGTTGTAGTTTTCATTCATTTCAATTGTCCTGCAGAACCAGCACTCCACACTGACAAGTCAATAATCAAAACAGTGGTTAGATACAGTAAATAGTCACAAAACCTGCAGCACAAAAATGTTTTCTGTACATTTATAAAAGCAAAATAAGAAAATTAGACAGGAAATACATTATGGACATGGTAGAAAAAATGGCTCAAGGAGCACGGCACACTTCTTTTTTTTGTTTTAATTGTGTACTGTTTTTAATAACACAGCCTTTCTAGCTCCAAAATATATTTCACAGTGAAAAAATCAAACAAAGCACTGTTACACTCAGTTGATATTTACACACACAGAGAAGCAAACTGCCTGCTGGGTTCTTCCCTCCTGAAACAAATGGAAAAACAGCCACGGTGGGGTGGCCATGCCTGGCCAGCACCTGCAGCTTACATTCAACAGAGAGATTTGTGGAGAGCTCATTTGTGCCATGGCATCAGAGTCTCGATCCCATAACTGTGTCCACCTCAAGTGTGACCTGTCCCTTCAAGGGACACTGGGAAAGTTCCAGTGACTCAGGAAAAGCCAAATCTGCCAGTGCATCGACACTTTTATTCAGAGAAATAAAATCATAATAGAAGGTTTTGTTTTTCTTTTTTAAATTTTTTTTTGTGTAATATATTTTATATTTAATATGTTGAAGATCCCATTTCTTCTGGTAAATTCAGTGCTGGTGAACAGATTCAATTTTTCTACTGAACAAGAAACATAATGTCTGCAACAGTAGAAATTTCCCCTCCACTGTTCTCCAAACACCTGAGCATTGGCTCAAGGAATTAAGGAGCAAATCCAATTTTGCACAATTTTTCCATCCTTGGACTCTCAATCTTGGACCGCCAAAAATTAATGGTAATAACAATGTGCTGAGGCCAAATCACAATTCCAGGTGAAGCAGTTTATTCTAACAATAACAGCAGTTTTTTCTGTACTGATTTAATTTAGCTGAGGACCTGGTCTCCAGTGTGCAGGGTCAGAGGGTGGTTTTGGTGATGTGGACATTTGCCCACAAGGCACTGGACTGAGATCCACCAACTCAAACTGCAGAGCACTCTAGGATGGCCAGGAAAACAACAAAACCCAGAAGAAAGCTCAGAATAATTTCAAAAACAGCAAAAAAAAATAAAGAAAAGATCCAAACACCTTCTTGCTCTGAGCTGAAACAAGAAAAAATCTCCAGCTACAGGCAGTTATTTGACATCTTTTTCTGTACAATTCTAATTTTAGTGATTGAAAACTGGCTAATAGCCATTGATGCAAAAAATAGCTTTTTTTTTTTTTTAATAATACATTTACGGTGTTGGCAATACAATCCTTGTGAAAGCCCATCCTACAGAAAATTGTCAAATATGCATTTATCTGATAAATCTGCCTTTCCCTAACTCTGTCTGGACAACAAAGTGCCTGATTTCTGGGGAAACATTCTAAAATAGCTTTAAGAAGCATCTAAAGAAAGACGAAGGGCCAATCTATCAGTTAAAAACACTTGGACTTTTACAGAGAGCTGGGAAGAGGGAAACAAATTATGCTCTCAGAGCAGCAAATCAGTGCTGTAGATTTGGGGGGAAAAAGGTGCTTGGATCATATAAATCCCATTGATGAACCTGGAGTGCAATGGAAGTGGTTTCAGCTGTTTTGCTGGTCCTCTGTGCCACAGCAGATTTCACATGACAGGGCTGTCCCCATCTCTTAAGAGCATGATCCTGAACCAATATGACCTCAAAAAACATTTCTGTCTATTTTGAATTAAATTTACATTCATTTAGATGGCTCCAGCCAAGGGCGGAATATTCCCATAAAGGATTATATACGTGTTAAGTATTATTACAATTATTTCTTTCACAACTTTCTGAGACCTTTCTTTTTTTCTCCTTTTAAAAATAAGTAGACTAGGATTATCTTTAAAAATCTCTGCTTAAAATGACATCAAAACTCTTTTTTCTTTTGTACTTAAACTAACAAAAACCAGTGAAATTAAAAGCTCACACTCAGCTGACACTAATGTTCCAAGTATTCCACTTTTTTTTCTGTTTTTTAGTTTATGATCATGTCAACTAACACCGAAGAACAAGCCTGAATTTTGAATTTCCTGGTTACTATTAGTTTCAGTTCAAAACTTCACATTTAAAATGCCATTTTCATCTTTGTTTGTAATATATGCATACACATACACGCACATATATATATATTTGAGATATATATATATATATTTCTCAGTTCATAAATTCATAAATCCAAGATGAAGGGAGCGCTGGGATGGCCCTCCAGGCCTTTTTTTTTTGCGCTGTATAAAGACTCTTAAGAATTGACATCATCGACATTGGGTTGAAGTAGATTTGTAGCAGTCGTGGCTTTAACTACAAGGCAAAGGTTGAAAGAACATTCGAGTTCCTCTCCAAGAAAAGCAGTAAGACCATTGGTGGTGAAACAAACAGAATATCCCGAGAGAGAGAGAGAACTGCCAGGTGTGGGAAGTCATCCAAAGTCTTTATCCTTTCCTTCCGTGCCATCCTAGTGTTCAGTTTAGTTGGGTTTTTTTCCTCACCAAATGCAGGTGATTTTTTTTTTTACCTTCCAGGGTGATCCCACCAGGTCCTTCTCGTGCCTCTTTGCTCTGGCAGGGAAGAGTCAGCACTCAGAAGTCAACCAGGTTGCAAAGGCACGGCACTCTGTGACAGCACTGCCCCACCCATGCCACGTGTGGCCACTGGAGCAGAGGGTTCAAGGTCATCCGGAGGGAAAGGCCACCCTGGAACTGCCTCTTGCTCTTAAGGTGGGAGGGGAGGGACAGTTATTTGTGATATAAAGAGTCCAAATGATCAATCTATCAATCGATGCCAAAAATAGAGCTATATCTCAACTGCATGGCCCTTTTAGAAAATTCACAGCTTAGCTAGAACAGAAAGCATTGCTGGGAGTGTCCCTGGGTATGGAAAGCACAGCAGATCCCACTGCTCTTGCCTGAAGTTCCTGCACTGATGTGCAGTTTAGTGTTGGCACAGCTGTTCCTCCAAATCCATTGGGGATGTCTGAATCCAGCCAGGAACTCAATTTTCTGGAGATCCTCCTGAATCAAGCTGGATTGATCAACCCAAGCACATTAGCTCCATCCTAAGACTCCAAAGAGAAACACTGGGGAAATTCACGTGTCAAAAGACAGGGACAGGCGAAGACATGTTGGACTAGGGAAAAACAAAAAAAATAGGCAAATCCAACCCAAAATGGAAACCAAGTGGAAAAATGACTCCATTCACAGAGTAGGATCAGTTTGGCAGCCAAGGATCACAACTGCACAGCAATCACTTGTTACTTTGGACAGACACGGATTACTCGCAGATGCTCTGAAATGGGAATAGTTGAGTGGGTGGGTTTGGCCTCTTGTTTGTCTTTTAAACATTCTCCATTAATGGCCTTGAGTACAGCTGGGTATTTACAGTGACTGTTAAAAAGAGATATTTACACATTTCCTTTGTTTTTTCACCCCAGGGGAGGAGAGGAGAGGAAAGGAAGAAGGAAAGGAAAACAGAAAAAGGAAAAAGGAGAGGAGAGGAGAAAGGAGAGGAGAGGAGAAAGAAAGGAAAGAAAAACTGAAAAAGGAAAGGAAAGGAAAGGAAAGGAAAGGAAAGGAAAGGAAAGGAAAGGAAAGGAAAGGAAAGGAAAGGAAAGGAAAGGAGAGGAGAAAGAAAGGAGAAGGAAAGGAGAAAGAAAGGAGAAAGAAAGGAGAAAGAAAGGAGAAAGGAGCGAGACCTGCACCACCACCAAAACTATTATTTCATTTTTTTTCTTTTTCAAGGGATGGTTTTTGGTTTGCTCGTTGGTTGCTTTGCTCTCCTCAGCTGCTCATGTCGCCAGGTTCTCTGCATTTATGCTGGACATCCGAATCTGAGAGCTGCTCTTGCTCAGAATGGAGAGTTGTGTCCCCCCGTTCACTCCGCTGCTCGCTAGAGAAGGATGGCGATGTTTGAAATCCACAGCAAAATACCGGTTGACTTTCCAGCTCCTCCATTTTCTCTTTATTTCTGATTGCACCTTTAGGGAGAAACTTCAAAAGGTCATTTTTTATGTACTTAGCCGCTCGAGGACATGCTGACAAATTATCAAGATTAGAAAAAAACCCCACAATTCGACAGAACTGGTTTTAAGGTTTAGTAAACCATTATTTATTATTAAACTCCTCAGTTCAGCAAAATCTGAAATTACTTTTCCATGGCTGGAAGAGGTCTGGGCATGTAGTGGGGAACTACAGCCCAGCCCAGGTTCTGTAAGTGACTTCAGATAATTTAGGATCAGCCCAGAGGTGCATGGAAGACCTGATCAACACCACCTGGAGGAAAAAACAGCCTGTTTTCATCATTGGCCAGTACCAAAGATACAGCAAGGAGACAAAGAAACCAGCAATCAAAAAGTACAGGATAATAGTGAAACACCCTGTCCACAGAGGCAGCTTCTCTCACCTGCCATTAATAGATGAATGTTTACACAAAATTTTGCCTCTTTCTTTCAGATCCTCTCCCAGCAGAGCAGCTCTGGGATTAATGCACATTTGCGCCATCTTCCTTTTTTTGAGAGGTTATTTTTTTATTGGTACCCACAGTAAATCACCAAGAGTAAAACAACCCAAGATCAGAAGTTCAATTAGGCAATAAGTAAAAAATCCCACAGCTTTTCTACTTTTCACTCATTACCAGTTCGCTGGCACTACTGGGGTGTGCACAAGTGTATAAATATATAAAGTAGTAAAGATTTAATATAAGAGAGGTTGTAGTAGCTCAGGCCAACATTTACTTGATTACTCTTTCCTGTATTGTACTTCTGAATGAAACAGTGTAAGAATGAGGAAACATATAGAGGTGTTTTCCCAATATATTTTTCCAATCTCCAAGGAGCTGCTGTGTCAAAGATGTTTGTCTTGTCTGTAACAGACATTGCTGGATTTCCCTGGATTAATATTCTCAAAATGAATAAATCAAAATGCTAAACAAGGGCTTCAACTGTATGGACAGAAACTACAGGGAGGAAAAATCCAACTGGAAAGCTAACATTCTCCTTCTAAGACCTACAAATTCCTGTTTTGTTTAAAATTATCTAAAACATAGATATTTAAAAATTAGATAGGGAATGGAGTTATATTTTCTCTTTAAAAAGGGAATAGTGTTTGGATCTGGAAGAGTGTGATATTCCAAACATTCTCTTGCTGTAGGAAATTTAATGGAGGCACAAGCCATCCTCTAATTACCATTTTCTGATATCTTGAGAGGGAAAATGGCTTTAATTAACCTGGTTGTGTTGGTTTGGCTAAGAACCACCCCACACTCCTTCCAAGGGCCTTCAGGAGATCTTGACTATGCCCATGAGCAAAGACAACCCATAAGTTTGTTTGATGAGCTTGGAGATTGTTGTGGTGTATCTGAGAAGGAGTCACTTGAATTAAGGAGTTTGAAAAAGGTCTCTTTTTACCAGAGATCAGCAATGCCAGGCTATACCTGCAGTCATCCTCCTTGAAAAGAAAAGAAGGTGATTTTAGGAAAATACTCCAACTGTTGGGCTGCACAAGAGATGTGTAGCAGTGGGGGAGAGAATGGATCAACTCTAGATGTTCCATGCTCCTCTTAAGGAAACATTAGGCAGGGAACCCTTTCCAGAAATTCAGAAATCAATTACCTCAGCTATTCAGTCAGATAAACAGGCAGGGAAATGCAGATTGGAGCAGGAGAACCAGAAGGAACCACAGATGTGGCCAGCAGCAGTTGCCACGTGCTGAGAGGAGTGTGAGGCTTGCAAGGCACCCAGGTGGTATCTGGAGGATGGCTCTGGGCACCTGACACCCTTGGGCTGTGTGTATGAAGGGGGGAAGGTGGCAGGGCTCAGGAGAGAAGTGGGCACCAGTTGGGTGGTGCCCAAGAAAACAGCCTTCAGTGAAGGGTTTGACACTGTTCTCCTCAGCCTTTTCCTAGGAAAGCTGGAAAGATTTAGGGTGGGTGGATGATCTGCAAGAGGGGAAGGAGACCACACTGAGAGGTGAACAATGTTTTTATTTAGCCTGGCACCTTATCACTAATGGTGTCCTCCAGGTATTGATATTGGACCCTGCACTGTTCCACACAGAGCATGGAATGGTTTGGGTTGGAAGAGACCTTAATGGTCATCTCCTTCCACACCCTGCTACGTGCAGGGACACCTTCCACTACCACAGTGTAGCATTCACACTCTCTGAAAAAATCCCTACGCCCAGGACTTTTCTCCTGGGAAGCTGAGAAGCCTCAGAGAAAAAGGAAAACAATTCTTATCTCCTTTGCTTCTCCTCTGTTTTGCTTGTCTGGAATGTGTTTGGAGATTGTTTACCCACAGGTGATTGTTTTATTGGATTCTGGTGTGAGTTGTTTTCACTCATTGGCCAATCACTGCCAAGCTGTGTAGGGACTCTGGAAAGAGTCACAAGCTTTCATTATTATCTTTTTAGCATTTTAGTAAGTATTCTTTCTGTATTCTTTATTATAGTATAGTGTTCTTTAATATAATATAGTATTATAAAATAATAAATTAGCCTTCTGAGAACATGGAGTCACATTCATCATTCCTCCCTGCCATGAGGGTCCCTGCAAATACAATACACCTCCATTACCTTTTCCCATTTTTCAGCATTCATGCCTCTCCCAGAACTTCTAGGCAAATGTGCCCTGTTGGGAGCAACCTTGGCTTTGGGAATCTCCTGACACTGCCAGGATGGGTCAGCACCTTCTGGGGAGTTGCCCAAGACCTGCTGCAAGGTAGCCCTGCAGGAGGAAGGGTGATGTTTAGCACAGCCTCTCCATGTCATTCCATGCCATGCTCATGCTGGCATCAGGCTCAGCAGGACAGAGTTGTTCAAGGCACAAAACAGCCCTAAACTCTGCTATTGCATTTTCAGGGACTCCCATGGCAGGGAGGAATGATGAATCTGCCTCCATGTTCTCAGAAGGCTAACTTATTATTTTATGATACTATATTATATTAAAGAATACTAAACAATACTGAAGAATACAGAAAAGATACTGAATGGTAAAAAGATAATAATGAAAACTCGTGACTCTCTTCAGAGTCCTGACACAGCTTGGCCCTAATTGGCCAAAAAGTGAAAACAACTGACACCAGAATCCAATGAAACAATCACCTGTGGGTAAACAATCTCCATACACATTCCAGACAGGCAAAACACGAGAAGCAAATGAGATAAGAATTGTTTCCCTTTTCTCTGAGGCTTCTTGGCTTCCCAGGAGAAAAATCCTGGGTGAAGGGGTTTTTCCAGAGAATGTGAATTCCACACTCTGCTATTTAGTCCTGCCTGGTGTGGGTCACACAGATGTCAACTAAATACCCTTTTTTACTTCATCCCTAAAATATCATTTTAAACATTCTTCTTCTATGCAGCCATTACAAATTACATCAGAGAAAAATATCAGTAATTTACAACAAAAGTTTGGCTCACATTAGCTAATGGCATTTCCATGGGCATGTTGGAACTAGATGATCTTCCAGGTCCCTTTCCAACCCAAACCATTCCATGTTTCTGTGAATAATGAAGCCATTGAATGAAACAGAAAACCAATCTGTTTTTTTAAAAAAATAGAAAGGAAAATGACTAGAAGATTTTCTATTTTAGTGTCTTGCAGACTTCTGTGAATTATTCCAAAAGCCTCCCAATAACTGAGCAGGAAATCTCTTTGGTCAGCACTTTTCTTTATGACAAATTCATCACAAATGTTTACTGCGAAAAATGCAGGGTACAGGTGCTTTTCATGCATACTGCTGTGGAGGCTCTGCTCCATGCAAACAACAGTTAGAAGGAATCAGAGAGGGAAAGTGCTCAGCAGAGTGCAATGCCGAGCAAATTATTCTGTCTGCTTTTCTAGCATCAGAGGTTCTTTGAAAATATCAGATATATGCAACGTGTGTGCCTGAAAGAGAGAAACCGCAGTTTGAGAGTCATGAAATTGCTCCCAAACTGATGGCCCAGTAAGATAAAATAATTGCTCAAACAGAATAAAACAAGTAAGTGGAATACTAATGACTGTCTAAGAGCTACAGCCTTCTAGGTAAGCCTGAAAGTTGTTTACTCTGCTTTTTATGCTTATAAGACAAAAAAAAAATCAACAAAACAACACAACACAAATCTTTTAATATGTAAGTAGACAAAGAAAAGCAGAATTGTGTTCCCTTGTTTCACACACTCTTTTTCAGTAAAGCATGACAAATCAGGCTGTTGAGCATAAAAGCCCCCTGTTTTCAGGAAGAAATCTCTGCCTCTGTCACACAAGCAGCTTTTTCCAACAGAAAAGCATCCTCCATGCACCTGGAGATACAGCAAGGAGATGATGTTCCTCTTTCTGCCCTGCTCAGGCAGGATTCAAGCCTCAAATCTCCTAAAAGGAAATAATTAAATGCATGCTCCACTGACAAGCCTGCTGCACTGTCAGGCAGCAGCTGGGGGAGTTAACCTCAATATCTGAAGTCACCTTTAGCTCTTTGACAGAGAGGGGACACAGGCAGGAAGGTCACCACAAACACTGGGCCTGCAGAAGGGTTAGTTATGAAGGGACAGCATTTTTGAGTCACGAAGGTTTGCAGGAAGCCCAACAGTGCCCCATGGTGCCCCTTTCCCTGCAGATATTCCAGGCTCCATTGTTTTCTGTTCGCAGCTCTTTTCTCCTGCATCCCTTTGCCAGGGGAGATGGAGCTCAGAGGAGAGCAACTCAGCACAAGGTGACCACAAGTTCAGAGCTCACCTCACCCCACAGATGTGGGGCATCAAACCTCAAGGACAGCACCCACTTCCCTCTTGCAATACGTGCCAGACCGCAAAAATCAAACCAGACTGTGAGCTACACCCTACCAAACACATTTTATTCATCATGAAGTCTACTCCAAGCAATGCTGTGTGTCACCTGTCAGGGTAAATGCAGACAAGACTTCCCAGATTTCAAATTTAGGTAGATGCATATTTCCCAAGCAGGGAGCTCTAAATGTAGTTTTGTGTAGTTTTTGTAGGGTTTTTTGGGGCATTTCCCAGCCCAGATGCCATGGGTTTAATGTGATGCACAATCTCATCAGGGCACCAGAGGTACCTAGGCTCTCAGGCAGCTTCCAGGGTGTAGGTATCCATCTAAATCTGTGCTCTTGCCTTCTAAACTTGACACAGCAGCATCCTACCAAAGATGACAAGCAAGCAAATCCTCCATCTCCCTGTCCCTTTCCTCTTCTTCCCTGTTCCTAGCAGCTCTTTGGTCTGCCACCGCCTATAAAAGGTTTCTTACTCTTTGTGGGAGAGAGAGGCTCAGATCTCTGAGCTCTCAGAGGGGAAAAGAGACCCAAGAAGCAGCTGGTTTGGAAATCAGAGGCCCTCCAGCATGGGAGTTCACAGCAGCAGGCAGAGATTTGCCTCATCAGGTCCCTGCCATGGTTTGCCCTCTCTCAGCACCTCACACACACTCTGAGCTCAGCAAGCCTGGGCTGCCCATCTCCCAGCCCAGAAGCCCTCTGCATAAAAAACAGGTCAAGGCAGTGATAACAATCAGCACAGGGGGAAAAGAAAAAAAATACAACCAAGCAAAAAAAACCCAAAAACCAAAACAAACAAACAAACAAACAAAAAAAACAAACAAACAAAAAATAAAACCAAAACAAAGCAACAAAGAAACATCCACCACTCCATCACTTATCAAGACTGACCTAAATGAGATGAAGCGTTAGGTCAGATCACGGATTTCAAGAATGTTTTTAAGCCCCCACAGGAGGTCTGATATCTTGGCAAACTATCATTGAAAGCAGACACAGCACCAGCAGTCCTTTGTTTCTCTTCCCCTGTGAAGGTTTTTTTCATTACCAGACTGCAGGCAAGGCTCCCAGATGACAGAAACCCCCAGGTCCAGGTGCTGTGCAATGTCCTGGGGGTGTCACACCTTCACTGCACCTTGCAACCAGGGGCTCCTACCTGCCAGGGCAGGCATCACACTCAAGCAGATTCTGTGTCTAGAAGCAAGCAACATCCCTGGCAGCTGGTATTGTGAATATTACTTAGAAATTCACACCATTTATCTGCTTGTTCCTCTGTGACAGGCAGACCTAAAAGCAACTCAAATATTGATCCAGCTGGGACAGAGATGTGTCATCTTATTTAACATCCTCACAATCCTCAGCTCGAGGGGCTGGAGTTTAAAAACATTTTGCAGACTTGGACAATCTAATTTTGAAGATTACCTGAGTTATGCTTTAATTATTCTGCATTTAATCACATTAAAATGGCTTTATTTCTGAGTACATTTGTCCCACCAGTTTCCTCAAATAAATTAGTTTTAAAAACCTGATTTAGAACAGTTTTACTTGGCTTTCAGGAGGGGTAGTGAAGCAAAGGATGAGATATATCAAGGGCAGTATGCATACATTCTTAAAACAAGCATCTTCTATGCTAAAGAAACATTTAATCTATTTCTTTGTATGCAAAGAAATGTATTTATTTATTACCTGACTTCTTTCAAGATGCAAATATAATCAACAGTAATATACAAATGACAAGGTTAGTAACTAATCAGAGCTGGTGTAAGAACAGATAAAACTGCAGTTAGAAACCCAGGTTAAGGTCAAAGAAAACTTATAATTCAATAAATTATAAATTTCACACATGACAACATTTAGCTCCATTTGGGGTTTGATAATTTCTGCTTTGAATGTAGATAAACTGTACTAAGCTAATATAATTAAAATACAGCACTGTCAACATCTATGCTATTAACAAGACCAGATTTATAAATTAAGTCTGAGGCAGAACAAGACTGAAATCCAGGACATCTCCATCTTTGTATTTGTTTCCACCTAATCTGATTTATGGGATGCTCTGAGGCCCTATTGCCAATATGAGATGAGACAGCAAGATTAAGTAGCATGAAAAACAGGTTTTAGGGTCCCCCATAATAGATATCATTAAAGAATTAAACATAGATATTGGTGTTAAGTTATGAAAAAGAAGCAAAAATAATCACATTGTCTTTTTTGAAAAAGTACCAATGAAAACCAGTTTCTTGGCACTGGGATTTAGGGACACTAGAACAGGAAAACCCCACTCTAACTCAAAGCTTGGGGAAAATCACAAGGTCAGCATCTTTGTGCCTTCTTCTTCTTCACTGTCATATTTTCTGGAAAAATCCCTTTGCCAGGATTTCTTCTCCTGGGAAAGTGAGAAGCCTCAGAGAAAAATGAAAACAATAATTATCTGATTTGCTTCTCCTGTGTTTTGCTGCTTTGGAATGTGGCTGGAGATTGTTTATCCAATGTGGGAATTGTTTTTACTTAATGACCAATCACGGTCAGGCTGTGTTGGGACTCTGGAGAGAGTCACGGATTTTCATAATTATCTGTTAGCTTTCTGTCTGTATCCTTTCTCTATTCTTTAGTATAATTTAGTATAGCATTATTTTATACAATATAATATCATAAAATAATAAATTAGCCTTCCAAGAACATGGAGTCAGATTCTCAATTCCTCCTTTGTCCTGGGGACCCAGCAAATACCACATTCTTCCCCACAGAGAAGAACTCCTGAGCCTGGTCCGTGCTCAGCTATGGGTGACATGGCTCCAGAGGCCCTGGGGAGCACTACAAGGTTGGGACAGTGGCAGTGCCCCAAAAACCAGTGCAGCCTCTTCCCTCAGCCCTCTCCATGCCCAACACCTTGAATTCCTGCACTCAGGAGAGAAAGGAGGTGTCCTGGATTGCCAAGCAAATTGTATTCTATTTGCCATCTGTATGGCAGTTGTCTTTTGTTCCATGGGCAGTTTTCCTTATCTCTTCCACAACCACTCCTCCCTCTGGGGACACATCTGCTGATAAGAGGCTGTTGAATGTCACTGCATGGCTGATGAGAACTGCAGCATCCCACAATGAGATGCTCCACCCAGCGGGAGGAGCCAAGCATTGCTACCTGGATATAATCTGGAGATTCTGGAACACCAGCATGGCTTTTCCACTGGATTTCCCAGAACAGCTGCTCCTTCCACTGGATCTTCAGAGGAAGACTACACCCTTCTACAGGCTCCCTGCTCCAGCAGAACCGCACCTGGCACTCCAGGAGGGCTGCAGCCACCAATCCAATGGGGCACCCTGACCCACAGGGTGTCAGGTTGTGTTCTGTCTCTGTCAGCATTGTTTTAGTTTACTAAACTGTCTATCTTTTCATTTTCTTCCCTATTAAAGAATGGTTATTTCCTGCTCCCATATTTTTTGCCTGAGAGCCCTCCAACCACATTCCAAAGCAGCAAAACACAGGAGAAGCAGTCAGATAATAATAATTTTCCTTTTTCTCTGAGGCTTCTCAGCTTCCCAGGAGAAGAATCCTGGGCAAAGGGATTTTTCTAGAAAATATGACAGTCACACTCAGGGTGTCTCTCAATCGTGCTGAAAACACCACACAGAAATTCTCAGCAGCGAGCACAAAGTCAAACACCACCTTTGGATGATCAGCTTTGTTGCTGCTGATCATCCCTAAGGTGTTCCAAGCACTGGGAGCAGTGTGGGGCAGCTCAGGGCTCCTCTGCTGGGGAGAGCTGCCACCACCTCCAGTGCAAGAACAGCGCCAGGCGCTTGCTGACAACAAGAAGGCTCATTAAGAGGCAGCTCTGACAGTCATTTTTAAGATAATTACGTCCTGAAAGAGAACACACCTTTGCAGATGGCTGGATATTGACACAGCCCTAATCAGGAACAAGGAGATCTACTGTGTTTATTCCCTCCTTTGACACGATCAGACAAATCAAAGATATGACTGCTTAATATAGAAATTAAGCAGTACTAATTACGGCAGATAAACTCGTGGTGATTCCCTACCTGCCATCACCTGCTAATGCTGGATGCTTTAGCTGTAGGCTGAATGTACCTTTTCCCTTTGAACTGAATTCTCCTCTTTGCAAATGGAGCAGTGGAATGGCCCACAGAGCATTTCCTTTTCATCCCTCACATGCACACAACACTTGAAAAGCAATAAATCATAACAAAGGAAGTCTTCTATGGCACTGCCTACCAGCCCTCATTCCAGTCCCATCACAATCACTCCAAAAACCAACAAAGAGAGGAATAGGTGCAGAAAAAAAAGAAACAAATCTATCTGAGAGGGACAAGGACAAGCAAGCTCTGAAATTAGTAGCTGGGTGAAGAAGGAGCCTCAAGGAACTTGGAGAAAATTGAAACAATTCAGTTCAATCACAAATTGCTAAGCCATTCCCAGACAAATTCTCACAAAACTGGAGAAAACTGAAACTTTACAAACTCCTTTGAAAGGAAAAATAATGCCCTTTTGGATGGATAAGAGGAATGAATAGCCAGGGGTGGGACAAGCTGAAGGACACCACAGACCAGGACTATTTTTGGGTCCCTTATTCTCCAATTCCCTGGCATAAACACAACAAAACAAAACCAAATAAACAAAACAAAAAAAAAACCACCCAACCACAACAAAACAAAATGAGAGTTTCTCCATTATTCCCCACCTCTTCCTGACCTGTAATTAATAATTTCCAAGCTGTATTCATGGATGGCTTGTCAAGATTGTCTTGCAAGACAAATGGCTCTAGTGAGTTTTGGGCTGCCAAGAATATTTATTGGATGTGAAACAGACTACTCCTGACTCCCAGGAGGATCCAAGGGCCATCAGTAGGAAATGTACTTCCAGGAAAAATAGAGCAAAAGAGCAGCACCCCTCAGAAATATTAGCACAGGCTTTTTAACAAGCACCCAGCAAATAACACATTTTAAAAAAGGAAAACCATTAGCCTAGGTATATTTACTTCTCTCTCTACCAGCAGAGATGCCTTGACCCAATGGATTAAACATCTAAGGAGCCTCTCCTGACTCTAGGGAGAAATGGGTCAGGCAAAAATTACTCATGTTAGATGGTGTCAATCCAGTAGCACTGTCTTAAATCTGAGTTAAACTGAAAATATACTGCAGCCAGTGGTGTAGATGCCTTGAAACCATCAGAGGTAGAGTCTAAGTACACAATGTGCTGACTGATCAAATACATATGGAGCACGCAGCAAAATAAAGCACATATTAACTTGGGTAAATAATAATTTTGTCAAAATATCTCCTACAAATTTACACAAGTCTAAATGGTGTTTACCCAGGAGTCCAAAATAACTCCCAAGCTACCACAGTATTCTGCTTTTTCCCAGGTTAATTTAATTTAAAGTGTTCACAGCTGTTGATCCATGTTGGAGGTGCCCTACCAGTTCCAAACAAAGCCCTCCATGGGTAGAGGGAGTGCTGGATTCTTAGGGAATATTTACCCTGCCAGTCACACATGGATGTGACACTGAAATGGAGCACCTCATGTGCACCCTGAAACCCTCAACATAACCCTGCTTCTGAGAGTTTCATAATTGCACCAGCTGAAGTTCATTTATTTTATGCTAAATGCTCATCTTTACTGCTTCTGCTGCACCTTTTCTCTGCTCCCTGCTTTTGCAGCAAACATCCAAAGCTTGGGGCTTATTTCCTTCCTCACATATTGCCAGCACCCCTGTAAAATTTTAGTGTCAGCAGGGTTCAGCAGATATTATTTGGGAGCTGAAAACAAGCAGTAACCTGTGTGGCAGTGCCCGTGCAAAAGGAGAAACAACACCTTACCTGTTGCTGAAAACAGCTGACAAACTAAAAAAAAAGGAAGCTGGCAATGATCTGCAAGAGCCATTCTTTTGGGAATCAGCCAAAACTGCTCATGTCAAGTGTTTGTGGCAACATAATCCCAAAATTCCTTCCTTTTCACTGCCTTTGGGTTTTGTTGTTACTCCTTCCCTCCAGAACCAGCTGCATAAGCACTAATCCATTGAACTCTGCCTGCAGCTTGCTAACATAGCATTTAGATCAAGCCCTGTGAGAAGTAGGTGCAAACCAGTAATTACTTGAAGGAGGAATTACATTGTACCACTGATAACCAAAATGGCTTTTTTCCTTCCTTGCTTGTACTTATTTATTTGAAATGCCTTTGGATGACACAAATGCTTATTCCATCAGACTCCACACAGGCCAAAGGACAGCCCATGGCTCTAGTTCAGATTGTGCAAAATAACCCAGAATTGTTAACCAGAGCTTGTAATTACAAATACAAGAACCAGTATAAAATACACCCACAGTCCTTACTAGCCAAATTAACACTTCTGCACTGAATACACCTTGCTTTTTCCACCTGCCTTCAAACACTGTTCCTTCACTCTGCTCAAGTGCTGTTTCTTTCAAACAGCTTCACTGTGAATCTCTTTTTCTGCCTGGTGCCAGCACTTACCTTGCTGATACTCCTAGTGCCAGCCAGGGAGTTTGGTGGCTGCAGCCAGCAAGGTGGCACCTGGGAGCTGGGCAGCATGAGACCCCTCTGCACCACACAGAGAGAAAGAGCCTGTGTCTCTCTAGGTCTTTCTAAATTAATTGCCTTTCCCTAAATGCAATCAGAAAATCAATCACAATTAATTGACCTAATGAAAACATTTCCCTTCACACACACACACAGCATAATTCAACAGTGTCAGACCTTGAGTGTTCTCAATCACCCTGACCACCCTCAGCTGGGACCCCCAGCCAAACCTTTGGCCACAGTGCATGTGAAAAATGTGTGTTTTATGACTGGCTTTTTGCAAATATTGAAATGAATATTATATGTCTTATGTTAGAAAGTTATGCTGTATTAATTTTCTTAAATTAAATAAATATAAAATATTAATATAAATTAATATAAATATATAAATATTAAATATAGTTTTAGGTGATAACATAATGTTAAAATAGAAACTATGCTATGTAAGATGCTTTTTTAAAAGAAAGGACTCACAGTGAGATAGCAGCCACAGGACACCTAAATCCTTCAGAGAAAAAGAATTTATTGCTCTGTTACCAGAAGAAATTAACTTCTTCCCACCTCGCTCAGCCCTGAAGATGCAGTCAGGATTCAGAGGAAGAAGCTGACACTGACCAGACAGAATCCTGTGTTTGAATGGAATTTATGCATCATGTATGA
>JAWWEY010000115.1:3127720-3149133 GCA_035582745.1 Loriotus luctuosus
TGTGCTCACCATGCCAAGTAGGCCTGGGCTAGCAGAGGATTTTCCAAGCAGTTTAACACACTTCCTGGGCCTGCTGCTCCTGCAGGGGTTTTTGGTATCTCCCATTGCTTTTATCTCCATAGTTACTGTCTCTCTACAGGACTGCATGTATTGGAGCCTGCAGTATGAAAACATAAAAGGAGTAAATGTGGAAGCCCTGTGTTTGCAGTGTGTGTAAGCTCTGTTGAGTATGGACATCCTCATAATCCATCTGCTTCTCGACCCAAGTCATGCCCTAAAATCTCAATGAATGGAGTGGGTACCCTGAATCTTAAAGCACTTGGCCAAAGGAATGCTGGAATTCCTCATCTGTGTCTGTACCTGTCTGTATCTGTATCTGGACCTGTACCGACTCTGTTTCCAGAGCACCTCACACTGAAGACATGCCCTTAATTAGTGGCACGAGCTAAACAACAGGATCTAAACCCTTGAGCCCTGAATAATAATCACCAGGAAAATAAATTAATAATGATGAGGATGTGCTGTAAGTACTCCTCAGTGCTCAGATTAGAGACTGCTAGGCTCAGAGCCCTTCCTTAGGAAGCATCTGTTTCTCACTGACTGCCCTGTCTTCAAGCACCTCTGCTGAGCCTTTCTTCTCTCCCAAACAACTAATTAATTTCCACAATGGAAAGCAAATTGAATCAACCTGGGATCCCTCTTGCCTCCTCATCTGATCACTGCACATGTAACCAACACTCTGCTGCCTGTTTTTCTCCATTCCCCAGAGCCAGGTCCCTTCCCCAGGATCTCCAGCTCATTTTCCAATTCCCTGCTCTGCATACCCTCTGCTCAGGAGATGAAGAGTCCACCAGAAAAGCTCTTGGATTTCCAAGGAGCAATGTGGAGTGATGAGGGATGCCTCCAAATGGTATTTACCTGCTGTCTCCTTCCAGCCCCTGCAGCTGAGACTACACATTTGCCATTCTCATTTGGCTTCCTCTCTATAATAGCCTGCAGCAGATGTTTGATATTTCACTCAGCACTAACTAGAGATGCATATTGTTTTAATTTCCATTAGTGAATCCCTGACACTTTCAAAGTCTTTTTCTCATGCACTTTATAACTCAGCTGATATTGAACACAATTAAATGATCTATCTCACAGCCGCTGTTCAAAATGGGTACTGAAATGTGGATTTTCTCTTTCTGAAAAAAATTAATTAAATTTTTAAAAGTAATTAAACTGACCATGCAGCCTACACAAGGGTTGCCTTGACTGCACAGTTTTATAATACTAAAACTGCAGAAGATAATGGTGGCAGATCTTTAGTCAGAGACACTCCAGGATATTTTTCTAGGGCCATCCAGGAGTAATCCCATCAATATTGGGGAAGGACTTAATTTTTAGCAGCTGAGAGTTTAAATCTACTGCAATTCAGCAGAATGCAAGCAGATAGCAGAGGAGTTGCTGCAGCCATGACGGGCTACAGACTTAAAAAGAAGTGGGTTTAAGGAGATGAGTTCTCTCTTATTAGGGCAGACAATGTTCCTAAGAAGAAGAGATTGGGGTTGAAATGAGAGACCCTTTACAAGCATGATGCTGACCCTTTCTAAGCATCACCATCCAACAAAGCAGCACATGTACAATAAAGGTGCCTGTTGAGCCCTTCTCCCTTTCCCTGAGGGGATTCTCTGCTCTTACCTCAGTCATGCTGAGAGTCTGACCTCAAAAGGCTCTGGTCCCTGCCTCAGAGGCTGCCTCACCAACTCAGCTCTCAGCTGATCTGTGCTCATGGAGGAGGCAGGGAGGATGTCCCCAGGGCATGCAAGAACCAGATGGAAAGGTGCACTGAGGCCAGGTGCCTGTGTCTTTCCCCAGTCTTGTTTCCTTGAACCCTTTGATGACAATGAGCCAAAATTCCCACATCCTCTCTGCTTTAGCTCAGTTGAGGCTGCTGGAAAGATGTGGCCACAGAGTGAACACACGCAGGGATAAGGGTAATCCAGGGAAGTTTCTGAGGTGAAACTGAAGCTTGTCAGGAAGGGACAGGTACCTTCAGTGAGGCAAAAGAGAACTTTAGATGCAACTTTCCTCTGACTCTTCCTCTGATTCCCATCTCGGAGCAAGGATGAGGAGAGGGGTTAAAGTTCTGTGGCTGCAGAGTGGATGGCAAATACAAAACAAAGAGGGCTTCAAAAGGCTCCTTAAGACTGGCCTCTGTACGTAGCAGATTGATATGAATGCTTACACACCTGAGCTAGGATAAGCTGCCTTCTACTTTCAACTGGAAATACATGACCTGCTCCAAAGGCAAGGAAAATGGAAAGGAAAATGTTTCTCTTTGACTCTTCTTGTCTGCCCTCATATTAGAAATTGTGTTTTGTCCTCATTCAAATTGTTTAAGTTGCACAGTACATTGGTTTAAGTCAAAATTGACTTTATCCTGTCAGTCATGCATAAAAATAGTTTTCCTCCATTTAATAATAACAGCAAAAAAGTAAATATGCCAAAACATTAACAGCTGTTTTCTTGATACAGTAAGTGGGTTAAATCTCATGAGTGATATCCTTTTCTTATAAAAGCATCATTTCAATTTCTCCATTATCCCAATATTTGCTTGAATTTCTAACCCAAAGAAATATTATATGTCCAGAAAACAATTTTCTCACCAAGAGCTGTGTACATGCCCCCTGTAAGGAAGTGGTCATAAAAGGCTTTAAAGAAAGTTTTTTGCAATTGAAAGAGTGAAAAACAATCTCAATTATGTGAGTTTCTGAATACTGTTCCTCCAACAGAATTTCAGCACAGTGTTTACCACGGCTCAGTGTTCCCCCAGGTATTTGCAGGACTGTCCCTCCTTTTCCCCACCCTTTTAAACACTTTCCCTGCACTCACATGCAATGCTAGAGCTTCTTCTTCCAGAAAGTAGAACTTGGCTGAGTTGGGGATATAAAATAGGAACTTCAGGGTAAGAATTTATTTTGGTTCTAAAAGTAATGAGAGATCATTAAAAGCATTATTTGTAGTCAGGAAAGAATACTCGGGTGTTCTTGCAGGGCTTTTCTACCTAAATTGTGAATATAGAAGCAAATCAGCAGCAGACATTCTGTTGGATTTTGCAATTTCTTTGAGAGGGGGCAAACAGCAACTCACTTTTCCTTTTCATTTTTTTCTAACGCTTGCACAGTTATTAAAAATTCACATGTGCAGTTGTCCTAATGATTTTGAAGAGGCACAAATCTGTCTGACTAACAAAAAGAGATGAGAGATGCTGTTCATAATTCTTGTATAAAATCCTGCCTATCTCAAGGTTCTTTCTGCCTTAGTCCTTTCAATTTGCTTCTATCAGTGCCAGCCATGGGAACTCAGCAGTTAATGTGGCTTATTTTCACACCTTTATAAAAGTCACAATCAAAAGTAGTAGGACCTCTGCCCTGAGGGCAGGGAGGGGGACTGGCACATTGCAAAATAGTTGTTCTTTTTCTTTAAAAGGTGAAGTCATCAATTATTCTTGTCCCTTTGCACAAGCCTTCCTTTGCCCAAGAAGTTTTAATTACTATAATCTAAACCTCACTTTCCTGTGTCATCCTAGCTAACCTGCAGTAGATAAGTTGCCTTCTAAAGGATTTAATGTGAGTGGGCAGGACTGACTTCTGATAGAGGCTAAAAATATTTGCTCTCTTAATGCCATGGTAGGTTCTGTCCGTAAGAGGATTAATTAAACCATGTCTGTGAATATACAGATATGGTCACCAACTGCAGAGCACATTTGCACACACCCACAGTGAAATGAATTAATGTCTCCAGAGAAGTGTGTCACTTTACCAGCAAACTTCTCTATCCAGGCCCTGTTTTGCTGCCTGTGAAGCAGGGACAAGGGACCTCAGCCTGGTGTGGGTCCTTTCAAGCAAGACTGAGTCCTACTGCACAGGAGACAGCAGGGAGTGCTCCAAACCTCTTCTCCTGCCTCCACATGGACCCAGAGCATGCCAAGAGATGCCTGCCAAGGAGTCCCCACACAGCCCTCAGGAGCCTGCATCTCACTGGCAGGATTAACCCACACTTCACCAGGGAAAGAGTATTGCAGATGAGTTAGCAAAGCAATTGCTTCAGAACTGAGGATGCCACCAGGTGTTCTCTGCAGGACAGGGTGTCTTGGTAACCCTAGGGTGTCCTAAGGTGCTAATAGTAACAAAACTTTTTTTTTTTAGTGTACATGCTATAGCAATATGGTCAGAGCAGAGCAGAGGCAGCTGCCCTGCTGTATGTCAGCTTGTGATTGTGTTATTCACTCGAATGGGTTTGGAGCTCACAAGTAACATTCTGTGGTGCAGAGCCTAGAACAGATGTGTTAACCCAGCCAGTAACTAAGTACCATGCTGTGGCACTCAACATTCTCTGAAAAAATCACTTCACCCAGGATTTTTCTCCTGGGAAGCTGAGATGCTTAAGAGAAAAAGAAAACAATTCTTGTCTCATTTGCTTCTTCTGTGTTGTGCTCACATGTGGAATGTGTTTGGAGATTGTTTATGCACAGGTGATTGTTTCATTGGATTCTGGTGTGAGCTGTTTTGACTCTTTGGCCGATCAGGGCCAAACTGTGTTGAGACTCTGGAAAGAGTCATGAGTTTTCATTATTATTATCTTTTAGCATTTAGTAATTATCCTTTCTGTATTCTTCAGTATAGTATAGTATTCTTTAATATAATATAGTATTATAAAGTAATAAATTAGCCTTCTGAGAACATGGAGTCAGATTCATCTCATTCCTGCCTTTGTCGGGACTTTTCCTGCAAATACAATACCCCAGGTTGCTCCAAACCCCATCCAACCTGGCATTGGACACTTCCAGGGGTGGGGCAGCCTCAGCTTCTCTGGGCACCTGTGCCAGGCCCTCACCATCTTCTGGCGAATTTCAGATTGAAAGCACCTTCACCAGTTTGGCTGATGGCTCCAAACTGGATGGGGACAGAGACATGTCAGACCTCTTGGAGAGATCTCAGCAGGCTGGGAGAGTAGGCTGGCAAAAACAGGGCAAAATTCAATGAAACCAGTGCAAAATTCTCTACCTGGGATGACATTTCAAGAGAGACCTTTCCATATCCTACCTGTCAGGAAGCCTTAATCTGAGCCATCATCTTTGGTAAGGCCAATGGTTTGATAAAGATATCACAAATCCTTTTTTCTTCCTTTTTTTATTTTTTTTTCTGAGAATTGTGAGATTCAGACTAAAGTATCAGGGATTATGGTAGATGAGAGTTAGAATGGACAGTTGGAACAGCAGTTACTCCCACAAGAAAATGGGATGTTGATGACAAGTGAAGGACATTTAATATTAAAAATCTTACCTCCCCATTCAAGAAGCAGTAGAGAACTGCAACAACAAAACCCTAGGGAAATGGGAGAGAAAAAAATAATTTAAATACTGAAAGAATGACAGAAAATTCACATTCTTTGAACAGAGAGAGACATAATTCTCTCTCCCACGGTTTTTCCTGAAGAAGCACAGAGAGAAGAGAAAACAATTCTTATCTTTATTTGTTGCTCCTGTTGTTTTTGCACATGTGGAATGTGTTAGGAAGATTGTTTACCTGAAGGGATTTGTCAATTGGATTTTCTGAGGATTGTTTTGTTTCCTTGGCCAATTGGGTCAAAGTTGTGTCCTGGCTGTCTCAGACAGTCACGGATTTTTCATTAGCATATTTTAGTATATTTTTAGTATAGTTATAATATAGTATTAATGTAATATAGTATTGTTTTAATAAAGCATTCAATAGAAAATAGCTGGAATTAAAAAACCACAACAAGCAAACAAACAAACCCAAAATCCTGATATACAAAACCTACACATAAATGAGTAGAGACACACTCTGAGAGCTGTGCATGCAAAGTAGTTATAAAGAAGAGAGGTTTGGTTCTAAGGAAAGCTGAATTCAGTGTGTAATCACCTGGAAGGATCCCAGTCCCAATTCAAACACCAGCCTCTCCCTCTTACTGACATTCTCAGGAGAAAAGGCAAACACCGTGTAGTGAATTCCAAACAGGGGGATCAGCAGCAGGGTGGAGCGAGCCAGTCTCCTGTCACAACAGAGGGAAAGAAACTTTAATGCAGCCTTGCAATTAGCAACCTGCACTTTAATTAAAGAAGGAAGCACAGAAAATATTTTGCTGACAGACTTTTGGGAAATACGTACACCGCGTAATTATACAAACAAATATGCAACATTCCTATTTGTTCCCAAAGACTGTTTGCACACACACTGCAGTTTGCTCCCCCTTCTTCACACTGCTACAGTAATGGCACATTAATTATGCTTAATGCTCGCTGCTGCTATTTTTATTTGCATTATTATAAGCAGGAATTTTCTCCTACCATGCCAAAAAATGAGGGGAATCTCACTAAGGAATTCAGACTGCTATTGTGGTACAATTATAAACCTCTCACACAATTGCTTAATCCCAGTGGAGTTTTAAATCACTTTTTGTTGATTTCTGTGTATGTGTATGTGAATATTCAAAAAAAAAATTCCAAAACAACCACACAAATAAAGCTAAAAAACCAACAGCCACAAATAAAAGTTAACCCCCCTGCATGTTCTTGTACTCACAACTACTCCTGAAGGTTTGATTTTGGTCTCAGTTTATACTGTTGGAAACCTAAGTGCAATTCCACTGTATAACTATTTCACTGCTTCAGAATAAAGAGGTTTCAGAGGGAAATTAAGCTCAGCTGATATAAACCAAAGGGTTGGAAATTAATATTTTACATGTGGGCACTTAACTGGTAAAATTCCCCCAAACCAGGGGCCAGCAAAGACTTGTGCATGTTTTGATGAGTGTCACTGTCTGACTGAGCAGCAAATAAAAAGAGCAAAGATAAAGCAAATATTCTGAAAATAAGGCAAGTGCTTTATTACAAACAAAGTGACCAAAAAAAAACTCCAGGACATTTTCAGAGGGGAAGAATATCATTGGTTATGTTCAGGTAAGTGAAGAAGGCAGATGGAGGACAAAGGAAGGCAAAAAGCTATAAAGATTTTTCAAAGAGCTGCATATTTGTTCAAACTCAAATGTCCCCTGCTTTTATCTAATTGGTACATTGCAGACAGGTTTGAATTTGCTAATTCATGCTCAGTGATGACCCAAAATGATGTGTTTGTTTTAGCAGATTTAATTAACACACTTTCGAGAATTTTTTGAACACAATTATCTCCAGCAGTGATCTGGGAAAGGGACATGAGTGCAATGCTAATGTCTCAGTCAAACTTTGGGCCCCAATGGGGATAAATTCATCCCAACTCTTGCCTGGAGATTGCACTGAACACACCTGAGCCAGAAATCTGATGGGCACCAAACCTCAGGTCTTGGTGGAAGACCCCACAAAACAGAGAAAACCTTTCTTGTGGGTGATAAAATTAGACATTGGCCAAAATCTTTGAAAAAGAGAGGAACAATCTGGGAAGAGGGTGATGAAGAGCATTCAGAGTGCCCAGCTTTGATGATCTCTAAAAAAGTAATCTATACAGGAGTGAGCCAGTGTAAAAGAGATTTTGGAGTCCTTTCTAGTCCATTTTCTCTATGGATATACAATCAGGTTAATAAAAAGGAACAGAAATTTCAAGGAAGAGATTAAAGAATAACGTTATCTCTGTAAAAAGGGATGTAAAGAATATAAGTGTCTTAAAGTAGTCATGAAATTTAAAAAAAACAAGCTAAAGGTAATAAACTGGACAAAGATATCATCTCTCCATATCTTCTATCATTTATATTCAGACTTAATGACAATAAGAACAAAAGGATAAATGTTGTTTTGATCTAAAAGTCAGAATAGAATTGTTTATTAATATGTTCTGTCTCACTGCACTCTTGGGAGATTAATTCAGGGGAAGATGCAGAGGAAGTCTTTTTTTATTGTCAGTTTTCTGGCATTAATCATACCTGATTAATCACACAATTAGTTTGTAGGATCTGGAAATATAATGCCATGATCAACTTGTTTGAGGTGCTGTTTTCAATATTGTCATAAAAGTGAGGAAGAAAATGCATTAAATAACATATTCAGAAGTTTATTAAGATCACTAAAGAGAAAAAGAAGATTTTAATGATAAGAAAAACCTTGAGAGACATTAATGGCTATATGGATGATAATAAATTGCTTTTTTTTCATGAACACTCGGAAGAGAGAAGACTTAAAATAGGTCTTGTGAGATGTGGAAGCTTCTGTGCAACAGGGAATGAAAATCTTAAAGGATACAGTGGAATTCTCAGGTGTGTAACAGCCAAAGATATTGATTCTCTTTTCTTCCCCCACTCTTTCAGACAAGCAAGAAACTTGGAGGAGGTGGATCTAGAAGTTCTGAGGACAATAATTGTTCAAGTGGCTGCTTGGAAGATGATGTTCTCCAAAAGGTCTAGCAAAAGCCTTGTTCACATTCTCACAGGGAGAGGAAAGTCTTAGGGTTACTTTAAAAAAAGAAAAGCAATTTGAATACAAATTTTTGTTGAGGCTGACATTCTGTTTTCCAGCTGTTATTTTCCTTAAAATCACCTCAAATATGAGACTTTCTCCAGTAGCATGGCTATGAATGTGGGCTTTCCATTAAGTGTTAGTACAAACAAATAATGGTGTCTTCAGTTCTCCCTCGCTCCTCTACGGAATAATGAAATTAGAACTTTATGCTAAAAGAAACCCTAAATAAGAAAAATGTTGTCTAATTTGATCAGTATTTGAAAGAATCATGCTTTTATTTTTCCATTTCACATCCACGTTTATGAAGGAGACTGCTGAAGTCTCAACCTCTGAACCTTTTTGAGAGAAAAAAATCAAAAAAGAAGCAAAAATCTCCAAACCATAGACTTTGAAGGAAGGTCATATTGCTGTTTTGCCATTTAGTCCTCCCTCTCTAAAGTAAGAGAATTGCCCATTTTAAAAGCTGTCCTAAGTGAAATACTGTGATCAAATATGAACTTCTGCAATAAGACATCAAGGTGTGTAGTCCTGAAAAGCAACATTCGCCTCACCAAGGTTTGAATACGCATAGCATAGATATTGATAATGAAATTATTTTAAAATTGTCTCTAAAGTCAATGCAGAGAAAAATACACTTTTAAAACATAATTGTTGTGTGATACAGATGTCTTTTTAAAAAGTGGTGACTCCTGTTGTAATCCCTGTGGGTATTGAGTACATCTATTTATGTATATATTGATTAACTTAATGCTGTGACGTATCTGCAATGATGGCATCTATTTTTAGTTAAATTAAATGCAGACTTAAATTCCCTTTATTGTCAATGAAGAGCAAGAATCACTGACACAAAAGGACAAATCCTCTGCCCCTAAGGAAATTCTTATCACATCCTAAATCTATTCATTGACCTCAAAGGGACCCTGGACTGAGTTTGTCACAAAAAATTTCTGCCCTGTAGGTTTGTGAGGTTTAGATTAGAGGAACCCAATTTCTCTGGCTAAAGGTTCATTCATCAACTCGGTGATAAATCTGTGCAAAAAATAATCATGCCAATATTTCAAATTGAAGGATAAAGAGCAAACCATGAAGGCACAGGATGTCATTATAATGAAATGCTCAACACAGCTCATGTTTAATAAACTGAAGGATTTTTTTTATCATAAAATGCTGAACATATTAACGTGACTTTCAGGAACCTCAGTAACCTTCCTGACAGATTTTTTCCAAAATATAATTAGGTCTGCAACATCACTTCCAAAACACCTCAGGTAACACCTGAATGATTCCAGATTTTTAATTTTCCCATGCATAAACCACATCTTCAGACCTAGGACTTGAAAAACAGAAGCTTACCAAGACTTTCATACTTCAACAGACACAAAAAACATAGGTTTAAACACCTCCTGTTTAGGCTGAACTCTTCTTGCCCTTGACTAGGTAGAGGATTTCACCTCAGAGAGTTATCAGTCTCCCATCTTTCAGAAACACTGCATTTAATGTAAAATTTGGTTCTCTGCAAAGGCCCAACAGGATGTCTCTGCTGCATCAGGATGTCCATTAGGCACAGAATTTTATATTTCAAACTATCTCCTCCTAAACCTAACTCCTAGTTTTACCTAACTGTTCTTAGTCTTCAGCTGCTCTCTGTGGAGAACATGGAGTTGCTCCTTTTGTCTTCTTTATTTCTATCTGCTTTTGCACTGTTCCAGTCTGCTGACTGAATGTTTTTCAGCATCTTCACTGTTCTATTTCTTAATCACCTCAAAGATATATGAAATCACACAGAATTTTTTTTTCTAACTAAAAAACATAACCATAGATGCAGTTAAGTTACAAACCAATCTTTTTTCCTTAATGGTGTTGAAGATAACTTCTAAATATTCTTTAACAAAATCCTGGAGTTTTGGGTCTCTGTGTCAGGACACATCAGAGAATGTTGATTCACACTTATAAAACTGTTGTGAAATTCAGGAGACACATCATCAGAAAACATATTATAGATGTCTGAAATTGCACCTCATCTAAACAAAAAGAGAGGATGACCTTGGAGCTCTTTTCCAACCTTAATGATTCCACGAATCTGTGAAAACCTGTGGGCTTCTTGTGCAAGGAGCAAAGGGTCAGTTGGACTATGGGATAGTGATTAATTCACCCAACTCTTGGCTGAATGGCTTTTATTCAGTCTTCTAGATGCCTCACTCTATATTTGATGCCTTAATCTATATTGATGATATTTGACAATATTGGACTGAACTTGATGATCTTGGAGGTCTTTTCCAACTCAGTGATTCTATGATTCTATAACTTCTGATGGACACAATTCATTTTGATATTAGGTCAACTTTAGCCTTTCCTCACCCATGGGTATTTATTAAGTTAACTTCACTCAGTTCAATGGAAAAAAGATGTTTTATGCCCACTGAGGGTCTGATTGACTCAACCTCACCCAGTTTATTCTAGGAAACTTCCAGGTGAAACATTTTCTCTCAGTATGAAGGTGCTCATGTCTTTGCTGTACAATAAAGAGCAGCTATTAATTCCGTACAGACACTACCCAAAACCATCAATAGCATCAGCCATAATTACAAAAAAAATAAAAATAAAAATTAAAACAACCTTAAAACCCTCGATCGTGGCGCATCGGCAAAAGCACAGAACAGGAACAAAGAAAAATATTCTACATGCAACAAGAACTAAATGAAGGCTTTGCTCTCTGGTTACTTCCCCTCTGCTCTCATCCACTCATTTAACTGCAACATGCGTCATACACACACAGTAATGTCACAGGAGTGCGTACACTTACAGGGTAATGGTTGATAGTTCTGACATCTTGCAAGAGTGCTGGTTAGCCCTCTTAGGCTTACAGTAGCATTTCTGAACGCAGCTGCTAAATATGACAAGATTAGCATTTTTTTCAGCATATCGTGAACAGGCCAAGGTAGGTCACTTTCAACACATTTCATGAGACACGTCACAAAGATGGAAAGCAGACACGACAGGATGGACTCACAGCACGAACCAGCTGCTTGACTGAAGCAGAAATTAAAAAATCAAATAAAAATCGAACAGTGCACTGGCTGTTGCTGGCCGTTGTGATGTGCTGATTCACGGACAAACCAAAACTCAAACACCCTGAGGGCAGGGGGGCAGTGCTAACGCATCCAAAATGCACAGGACCTGCGTGGTCTGGTTTTGTACAGGGGGGCACAGAACAATAGATTAAATGAGAGTTGACTGCATGCTCATGGAGAACAATCAGAGAGTAACAGAAACTTGTAGGATGGGGATCAACCTAAGGTCTAATCCTCATTTTCATTGTAGTGTGGATCCCTTGTTTTTAACAAAAGGTTCTAGTAAGGACACCAAAGCTGTTTTTCCATCTTCCTTGGTGATGGGGAGGGAGCTCAGTAGGGAATCTCAATGTCTGGCTGGTAATTTTGGAGGTACCACTTATTTTTTTTAAGACAGTGTGCTTATCAAAGCAGCAGGCTCTTACACTGTGGAGCAGGACCTTGATCCCTGCATGTTGGATTCTAGGAACAGAGAACAAAATAGTTCCTTTCCAACCAGCCAGGAGAGGCTCATTTAAATCAATCAATCAGAAGGGTAATCTGAAACATGGAGGCATGTGGAGGGATCCCATAAGAGATTTTATATCTGGGATGAAAAACATGAAAATTGAAAATAGTGATTTCTTGTCGACTTTCAAGGGGAGAATTTTTGTTTTGTTTTCAACACCTGGTTGTTTTGGTGAGATTCACCTCAGGAGAGGCTGGATGTTTACAGCACAGATGTGTAAGCAAAATGGACATCCTCAGGACCCTGAGAATCATCAGAATAAACAGTTGAGAGAGAAATACACATTTATTGGCCTGGTGCATCTGACCTGTTTTAGATGTCCACTGTAGGATGGGATGAACACCAAAAACCACTGAGTACCCTGACTAAATCTCCATTAATATAAAAGATAATAAAAGATAAATCTCCATTAATATAAAGGATAATAAAAGTTGATTTTTAAAGCAATTGCCTTCAAGGCAAACCTTTAAGTTTGTTCAAACAAACCCAACTCTGTTTCTGTTACACAGTCTAATATCTGTGTTCACAACTCATGGAATTTATAATCTGAACTCTAAACCAGGATGAATTGAAAACATACATTTCCCCCTACTTTTAACTCCTTTACATCAATTCCCATTACTGGAGTTATGTTTTGCTTCCTTTTGGATAATTAAAGCCTGATAACTGTGTTGTTATTAAATATTACAGTATAAGAGCTTGAAAGAACACAGTCTTGTGGCATGGACACATCCAGCAAATGGATATAGTCACTGTGTTTCAACTCATAAAATGAATTCCATTTTTTGGATGTAGCTGAGGAAGTAAACATGAAAATGACTGCTTCTTTTGTATTAGAATTTCTGTGCTAGATTTTTGCACCACCTGCTTTTCACAGAGCTGAGTTGGGCATTAATTTTCCACTTAGACTGATAAAAAAAAAATGAGCAAGGAGGTTTAAGGGATAGTTCCATATTATTGTGACTGAGGCTTCCAGAAGTGACTATGGATTTTGAGTGCCGCTCATTGTTTTGATCACTTGATCTGAAACACATTTGTCAGACCAATTTTTACCACAAGAGGGCTGCTCAGCCTGTGTTGAAAAGAAGCACTTACGAGGCATATTAAGGTACAGAGCCTGAAAAGGAAACATCTAAAAATCAATAATCACTTTGAAAAGTCTTAGCCATGGGTTGTTGTAGAGGTTTGTGGTCTTCAATGATATACTTAATGTTGCCATGGCAACCTAGAAATAAATTCCCATCCATGTTTCCTTTACTGCTTATGTCCTGTTTCATTTGACAGGGATTGATTTTTTTTATAGCTTTTCCTGGTGAAGAGATCTAATGTGACAGCACTTGGCATTTACTAGAATTATTGAAAAAACCAGGCTTGATTTTGAAAATATTATCTATGGATTAACTGCTGCTCCATACCCAGTGAGGAGACATTGACACACAGGTTTGTGATGGACAACAATGCTAGTACTTCTTAGGAAAACCTGAATATTTTAGTGCTGTTAGCACTTATTTTCTGCCATTTCTAATTTTGATAGAGTCACCTCTCTGATTTTAGATGGTGTAAAGTGTCCCATATCTTTAGAGTACAGAATTTATAGACATTTTCTTTCCTTTCTCCCTCCCCTTTTATTTTGCAAACTTTATTTGTTATCGAAGTAGAGACGTTGGTGGAAGGAAAGGGAGAAAGAGAGAAGAGGCAGAGGAGGCAGGAACCAGGAAAAAAAAACATGAAGGAGGAAAAAAATAGACAAATATAAGAAAAATGAATTAAAACGAGAGCATGGCTATGGAAACACTGCACGAATCCGGGCAGGATCCTCAGACCTCTGTAGGCACACAGAGAACGGAGTCGGTCACATCTAACTCTACGTGCCAAAGACAGATTCCAAACTGAACTGTCACCTTGAACTCACTCAGGGAAAGAGCAGGGACTTCCAGGCTGAGCTGGCCTGTGTGACAGAGACATCTAAGGCACAGGGGATGCTCTGTCTGACGGAGGTGCCCTGGTGTCCCCGAGTGACCATAGACGACGACTGGACTGCTCAGATCGAGCACGAGACTTTAGACAGCTAAAGGCAAACAAGCTGAGTCTCACCGCAAGTGTCCTGGGCAGGGACTGCAGCTGCATCTGGGAGGAAGAGGGAGGGTGCTAGGGTGGAAGGGGAAAGAAAAAGTTAAACACTCCCGGGGTGAAATGAGCCATGGATGATGTGGCTGAAGGCCACCCAACACCTGGACGTCTCGATGCAAATGAGAGAGAACACAAATCGGAGGCAAAAGGAGCTGTAATTCGGTTCTAGATGTCTCAGAGGTGCTTAAGAGGAGGGAAACGAGCATGCTGATCCAGGGGAAGGAGGTTATGCTGCATTATCCAAGTACATCCATCATGAAAATGGTCAGAGTTCTGAATTTAGGTCGCTACCAACACACGGGGAATGACGAGGTTTGTGCCTTGTCTCTGAATGTGCTGAAGGGGAATCCTTTGGGAAATGCAGTAAAGGTAGACCTTGATTCATGCAAATTAAAACTGCTCCTCCTGGAGAATCTTTGTGCACCCTGCTCAAGTAATTCAGTGTAACCTCACCATGAGTAGGATTGGCAGCTGTGCAGTAGCAGGAGAAGGAATGCAGAAACAAATCAATGAAATAAAGCATTGAAAATACAGTAGAAAGTTAACCAAAGTGGAAGCAGAGAGATTGTATGGGAGAGAGAGGAGAAAATTGAAAAGTAGATCTGTCTAACATATTATTTATATCACACACCCTCTTCCCCTCAGCTGATACTTCTCTAGGCTGGGAGACATCTTCTCCTTGCTGCTCAGGAGCTGAGGATTTCCTGAAGCTTCACTTGCTTCCCTTTGAAACACCAACTACATTTACAAACCCCACGCCCTTACAGATCAGATGGAGCAGTCTGGAAAACAGAACTTATTCTGTGAGCAATAAACAGATCCTACAATTCCATCCCACTGCAGTGGCTGCAGCTCTGACCCACTGTGCAGGCAGAGCCTTCCATTCACCCTCTCATCCAGACACAGAGTAAGCCCAGGTGCTCCTCAGAAAAGTTGTCTTTTAGTTGTATCTCCCCTAATTTTTAGCTGTGTGCCTTTTTCCTTGTCACCCTATGCCAGCTTGGCAGTCACTGGTGAGAAACAGGCCATAAAGTGTGATTTATCTGACCTATTTTAAACTTGTTGGTTAAAGTGAAATAAGCTGTACTAAAGGATTTTCTTCTCTACTGACTGTGGAAGGAGCCCAGCAGGATTGTTTATTAAACCAGGTAGATGCCCTGCTGTCTTGCTAAAAGTACAACAAATATTGTGCTCTTCATGGGGAAAAAATTAAAAACAAATAAGGAAACTGTGTCTCTAGCCTTTAATGGAAAACAAATCCCAAACCTGTAGTCTTGTTACCCAGAGTTCTACTTTTCCTGGCTAATGCCACCAAAATAAGAAGCTGAAGCTGAATGACTACTTGCAGATTAATGCTGTGGTTAAAACCAAATGTTTAACAAATGTGAATTTGGACTGGAACTTTTTGTCCAGTAAATCTGACCCTTGAGGAGATCTGAGGATTGAAGGTGAAACAGAATGGCCAAAGAGAGCCATAAATCCTATCTACAGTGCTCATTCTTGCCTTTTCTAACTTCTACAGAGTGGACACAAAAAGAAGGAGAACACCATTGCTATACTTGGAGTTAAATAATGAAGAGATTAAGCTTAATATTTGCCTGTGCTCTAGAGAATAAAGCTGGTAGCAGAGGGCAGAATTCTTCCAACAAAAACAACTGTAGCCTCAAGGTTCTGTGTCCTGATTCTTGCCCTGTATTAATTCTGGAGCTCCTGTTCTCCCCGGCTGGGTTATTGTCTCTGAGTGCAGAGCACAGATCCAAGTTGTGCACTGTGGAATAATTCTGATGGAGTGCAGTAACATCATTGAGGAGCAGCAGACAATAGGATGTTCCATGAGAAAAATGTACTGTGCCAAATGAGATTCTTACATAAATTAACATTTTGAACACTTTACTGTTTCAAAAGAAGAATGTGAATATCCAAATCCAGGCATAAATGTCTGAGAATGGGATTTAGCTCATTGGCCTTGAAAGAAATCAAATGAGCAAAGCCCACAGAGTGTTTATTGTCCCAGGCTGATACAAGAAGTGGATTTTCAAGCATTACAGACAGGTTTTGGTTCCTGTCAGCTGGCAGAGCTCAGCATCAGTGTAACTACACTGGGTTTATATAATTTGCAGCTCTGAATCTTCAGTGACACTGTTTTGACTCACCTGCCTTACATGTTCTGCAATATCCCTGCAGATTCATGGTATAACCCATCTCTGCAACTCTCCTTCATGAAAAAAGTGAGCACTGCCTTTGTTAAAAAAGCTTGGGCTTGCAGACATTTCATCAGCTGAACAACTCCAATGTTTTCATTGGAATTTAAAGAGGAATTGCAGCTTGGAAATCCCTCAGTAATGATACAGGTGGGACTAAGACTGTGATATGAACCTTACACATGGCTTTGGATTGGTGCTATCTTGAGGTAGTTTGCATTTGTTTCAACAACCTTCATTAAGACTCCATTCTGTATTAAGCCTCTATAGCCTGGTGCCCTTTGAGGATATTCTTTTACTCTCCAAGGCAGGCAGAGCTTGTTCTTAGAAAACTGATTGCCTGCTTTGCACCACACAGTTCCTTTGACACACAGAGTTAGTCACAAGATCCTCACAAGAAATTTGTCTTTCCAGATCAAAAAGCCTTCTGCACTGGGACAGCACCATCTTCCTTGTCCCCTCCCTACCTCAGGCTGTGTACTTGCCTGGAGTACATTCTAAAAATTCTCCAGGTCTAAAACTAATCCCACTGAATGTGAAACAATGCCAGCTGCTGAAGTGAGACACAATAAATCAATGGCAAGGAGAAACAGAGACACTGAGGGGAAAGTGAATTCCTGTTGTCCTCATATGATAGAGGCAAAAGTGTGAATGGTGGGAAAAACTAAGTGGAAGACCATGATTACTGGTGGGCATTGAGCCTTGGTATAAAATGAAAACACGTTCAGGATCAGAGATGTCAGAATTATTCCCCATTCCTGCAGTCTCACATTAACTGCTGCATGACCAGCTGCCTCAGCTCCACCTTCACCTTTACATTAAGTAACTGATTCAAAGGATCAGAGGTGCAAACTGATTTGGGGAAAAAGAAAAATCCAGATCTATCCCTTTCAGTTTAGCAGTGCACTCAAACCAGCAAACTTAGACATGAGCAATGCATGAGGAAAAGGACAAACAGCCAGAATGGTCTGCTTTGGATATTCCCAACTTAATGCTTGTCACTGTCATATTTTCTGGAAAAATCCCTTCACCAGGATTTCTTCTCCTGGAAGGCTGAGAAGCCTCAGGGAAAAATGAAAAAAATAATTATCTGATTGCTTCTTCTGTGTTTTGCTGCTTTGGAATGTGGTTGGAGATGGTTTATCCAACATGTGAATTGTTTTGGCTTAATGACCAATCACAGTCAGGTTGTGTGAGGACTCTGGAAGAGGTCACAAGCTTTTCTTTAGTATCTTGCTAAGCCCTCTGTCTGTATCCTTTCTCTATCCTTTAGTATAGTTTAGTATAGCATTCTTTAATATAATATAAGTACATAAAATAATAAATTAGCCTTCTAAGAACATGGAGTCAGATTCTCAATTCCTCCTTCGCCCTGAGGACCCCAAAAATACCACAAACGCTCACTTTGAAACTTCTGAAATTTTTTCTGATCCTCAGAGCCCATTATTTTTCCCAGGATCTAAGCAAGCTGCTGTGATAAAAGATCCTGCACTCAAATCCGTGGCTGATTCAAAAAGCTCAGTGGCCTTGGGCACTGGACGTTCCCTATCCTGCTGATCTCCATGACAACTGAAGCGTATCAATACACATCAAAATTAGATTTTTCACTCTGACCAAGTGAAGACACTTCAGAAGCACATCTGAGATCCGTTCTGCATTTTCTTCCTGAAAGCTACCTCATTGTTGCTAATCAGGAAGCTCCAGTGTGTGGCAAAATGTACAAGGTTACAGCAAATTTAGTGAAGTGCAGCCACTCTCCCTTTACAATATGAAGCTTTATATTGTGCACATTGCTAAAGTATTTGTGGCCTTTTAAGCAGCAAGGCTGGAACAATTTTAGATATCTAAAATGTTCCAGACAGCACATGCGTGGGCAAAACCCTAAATTTACCCAGGCACCCTACAGATGCAAGCACTTATGTATAAATCCCTCTGGCTTGAGCACCCGGGTGTTCTGAGCTCTGTTCCATACCAGTTATGGCAATCAAGCCATGATGGTTTTGGTGCTGTCTTTGAAAAGTGTTTATATCTGAAATTTCCAGATACATGACGTTAACATTTCAGTGGGAGCTCATAAAACACTGTTTAGCCTTTTTTTTGGTGCCTCAAACTCTGTGGAAACAGGGCTGTTAGGGCTAATCCAACCCTTGATAGAACTGTTGGGAGTGCAGCAAGCTTTGCTGTGTTTTCTTTAAAAAATATATATAAAATAATTTCTATAAAGAGAATTGCAGTGTTGGATAAAAGCTGGCATTATTCTCTCCCTCACTAACCTGCACACCTCCTTGAGCTTTCAAGAAAAGAAGCATCTTTTAGTGGCTTCTCTTCTAATGCAAAATTGCTCTTTTTCAGTTCATGGCTTGCTCTTGTGACAGATGGGGGGAAAAAAGTTTGTGCTTTGCTATTTTAGCATGCAGTTTGTGGACAAAGAACTTTGTTCTTTAAGGCTGCCACAGATCATGAAGCCAAGGAGAAATTTTAAGTCATCATTAGAGAATTCTTACATGTGAAACCCAGGCAGATTTCAAAATCTCATGAGTTCATCAACAACAAAAATCACCATTGTGTCCTTTTGTCTGTCTGTATATCCATTTAAACCATCAAGTTTCCCATAAAAATGTCTTACAGCCACAGAAATTGTGTTTAAAGACAAAGTCAGCCTATTTTTCAATACTGCTGCAAGAGGAAAAAGGACAGGAGTCAGCCTCCACCACACAGACACCACCTGTGCAGGCCAAGGCCTTGCACCCTAAAATCTGCCTTCTGAAGATTTCCAAATAATAGAAGCAGAACCCTTTTTCATGAACAAGAAATAAGATTTGTGATCCATGATTTCAAAACCAGACCTCACCAAAGTTCTGGTCAGGTATTTGTATATGATTGGAAATGGAATGGAAGTTCCTTTACAAATATTGATTTGCTCTTCTGGAATATTCCTCTGGCTGGTGGCCCATGAGATAACAAAACCCTTTTCCAGGTAGAAATAGGTTTAATCTCATCATTTATGTAAGAATGTAAAGGATGCACTGGATGAAAGGCAGTATTTGGGTTGGGAAAGTAGATTTGATAACCAAAAATTCATTTTCCTATCCTTGCCACAGGCACCTGAGGGATTTAGGTGCATTTTACCCTCAGTTGTTCAGTGGCAATAACAGCTCCCAGGGCCATTATAAACACACTAAATATTCTGTGCTGTTTGATTTTCCAGCAATTGAAACCACAGATAGGCAATCAAAGCAGAATGGGGCTTTTGATTATTTTATCCGAAAATAAATAAATCCCTGTTAATTACACTCCTGCTAATTATGGCACAAAGCCTGCATGATCTTAAATTCCTAATGAGTACACTTAGGTTTGATCTGCTGAAAAGATTGGCACAAATGAACACCCCCATCCTTTCCACCCAAAATGTCCAAAGTAAAAAATAACCAAAAAAAACCCCTCAAACCAAAATAATAATTTGCCTTGGGCAATTCACATGAAAAGTATAGGAGGGAATGAGCACATATTTTTAGCACTTTAAATAAAGAAATCAACGATTAGTGTCGATCAAAGCAGCAAGTATCTGCTCCCCTGGCACTCCTCAGAAATGAGCACTGGGTCCTTGCTGATCATGCACTGACATCAAATGACCATCATCTGTGTTTCCCAGTGGATTTTCCTGTGGTGGAAAAGGATTAACCCAAGGACACGAGTTCCTTTTGTTGCTGGGTCGTTGGGTGTCCCAGCACCCAGCTGGCAGCACCTGGGGGTCAGAAATTGCAGTGCCCTCCCAGAGAACACACTGTCCATCCAACATCTGCCATCTGCTCGTCAAAAAATCAGCCTTTTGGCACCAAGACCCTGTCAATAATTACCAATTCTGGCAGTCTGAGCACTTGCAGCAAGACAAAGCGGTAGCAGAATGAATCACTGTGATTCCAGTGACTTTGGAGGTGAATTTTAGAGGAGTGTTGTTTACCAAAACATCTGGGTTACAACATTGCTTTTGCTGCCCTAAACCCTCTAGGTTGCACCATAGGTAAAATCATACCTACCTATGATATATGCCATGATTCTCCTTTCTTTCCAGCAAGATGCTGATTGGAAGAATGAGGTAAACCTGAATTAGCTAGATATATATGTGGGGTTTGTTTTCTTTTCATTGAGCTTTCAACATGTGATACAAAATTTATGAAGAATCTGTCAAAGCAAAAGCAGAAACAAGCTTCCCCCTCCCAAATTATACCAGTCGTGATAAACTGGAAATCATAATAAAATAAAAAGAAGATTTTTTTTTCAGTTATATGTGCTTGATACTTAAAAATGAATGAAAAAACCAAAGATTTGATGGAAATGTGTGGGTCTTTTTAATCTTAAGGGTTATTCCAGCATGCATCTACATCATGCACCTACGAAATATAATAGTGGTGGGTTTTGGTAGTGATGCTGATGATTTTCTCTCTAGAGTGAATATTTCAGCAATGCAACAATGCTTGTGAAAATAGCAGTGTGAATTGAAGCTTTGTGTAGGCATTTCTGTAGAAATATGTTTGTTTTTTTTTTTTTTTTTTTTCTGGGGGGGTGATGTACTCTCTCTACAACAGCTTGGCCAAAACCAGGATGACTGAAAAAAGATTTTGATGTACCAGTTTACACACTGCTGGCTGGATTTTTCATGGTAAAAACAGTGAAGTCTTACCAGATCAGTTTATTATCTATTTCCTAAAATTCCAGGGAAGAAACTGATAGATGATAAATCCATGCCAATAATGTGGGCCTGATTCGCTGCTCTGGGTGCTGAACCAGCCATTGTAGGGTTGTGAATGTGTGTTTGCAGTCCCCAGGGCTGTGAGATCCCATTTAATTCATGGACTCCTGATATGGTGCTACTTGGCTCTCAGCATATGGGGTAAATATCCCTAAACAATCTGATACTTCTGATGCCTCAGGTTTTGGCTTTTATATTTTCACATTCTGTGCTGCTTTAGTATTTGGGTCTGAGCTTCATATCAGGGCATGGTGAGCTCTGTGCACAGAGCAGGGAGACAAAACAATTCCTGCTCCAGCTG
>JAWWEY010000115.1:3149329-3162515 GCA_035582745.1 Loriotus luctuosus
TTCATCTTGGGTGCAGCCCTGGCTGGGCTCTGGTGCTGCCCAAGGTGCATCCATGGAGGCCTTTGAATAAATCCCTGTTTTATTCTTTAACTCTGTCCAGCCTCTGTTCTAGGTCAGCCTTCACTGATATTTACAAACTGCAATTGAAGACTGCTAAAATCAGGGGGTTCTTTCTGTTTGGAATCATGTTAATTAATTTATAACTGGATGGAAAATACTGGCACCAATTCAAGACATGGTTGTTTTTTCTGTGAGATTAAATAGGATATGTTATGTGGGGAAATGGCTTTAAAAGGAAAGACAGTGGGTTTGGATTGGATATTAGGAAAAACTTATTTACTGTGAGGGTGGGGAGGCTCTGGAACAGGGTGCCCAGAGCAGCTGTGGCTGCCCCTGGATCCCTGGAATTGTTCAAAACCAGGTTGAACACGGCTTGGAGCACTCTGGGACAGTGGAAGGTGTCTCTGCCCATGGTAGGGGGTGGCACTGGATGATTTTAAGGTCCCTTCCAACCCAAACCATTTTCTGTCTGTAATCACGGGACATTACTGCTCTTTATTTCACCAGCTGGGGTGAGAAACCTGCCTGAACTTCTTTAATAGCTGTCTTAATTGCTCTAACAATACAATCAATAGCTCTTTATGCTTCCCCACCTCCTGGGGATCTCAGAACTTGTCCCTCAGCTAAAAATCTATTCCATTTGCATTACTGATCTTGCTTTGGTTCAATGTTTAATTTGGCAGAATTATTCAGGACTGACACAAGATTAACTGAAACCAGGCATGTTTCAAGGAAAAAAATCTTACATCTTTGACACTCCTCAGACTAAAATGTAACTCATGGTTATGATGACTATTGGGAGGAAGTGTGAAAGTTTTTCAGAAAAATAGCCCAAAATAATAATAGAATTAAAATTATCATTAAAAGGGTGTCTTTGATGTCTTTTTAAATTCCTACCTCAGCTGCTTAGACATTTTGATGAATCTGTACTTTAGAGACCCCCAGTATTTTCAGCTGTAAATAGGAGTTTCTCTCAAAAACATCAGCAAAAGAAAGATGGAGTGATTGCCCTCCCAGAACCTGGTGGGATTTTGGGGTCTCAGCAGCATGCAGGCAGCTCTGAGGGGAACTAAAGGCATGAGGAAAGGTTGGGGAGGAATGAGACTGGTGATGGATGACTGGACATACAAGTATGTAAAATGGAAGTTTATAACCACCAAAGCTCTTGGCCACTCCAGGAAACTTGTAAGGAATCAGCAAAATGTTCCCAAGTTTTTGTCAGCCTAAAGGCAAAGGCTGTTGCACACAATGATCAGGTTGTTTAGAGAGAAAGTCTGGATTTTATTTTTTTTTATGGGAGTAAAGCCCTGGTAATGCACGGCACATGATACAAAAGATTGATTGATTTATTTTAAGGCAAATCTTGTATTCTCCAGTGGCTACACTGCATTAATTAAGCCTCAGCTCCCCTGCAGTGCTCTCTTCTGCCATGGTCCTGTCATAGCTCCCAGCCAACTTCTCCAGTGGGAGATTTTAATAATGAATGCACAGTGGTAGCAATATATGATTAATCTTTGAATTGAAGCCCATCCCCAGGGCTTTAAAAATCAAATAAAGGCCTAAGTGCTTTGCAGAACCATCACTACAGTGTCTGTGAAGTAGAAACATAGGTAGATTTTTCTAACAAAAATAAACATTACAAGGACCTGAACCTAAACATGTACCAAACATATTAAAAAAAAATCCTGCTCAAAGTCAGTAGCCAAGTTTTTGGGGTCTTTAATTTTATTTTACTTTTTCTTTTTTTGATGATGGAAGTACAAGCTGTCTGGTTATTCCAAAAAATGGAAGACTGATAGAATAAATCTCAATCCCTGCTGCAGATCCATGAGGTATTACCTTCAGAAACAAGCTGAAAATCCTTCCTCAACCTCATCATTCCTCACCTACTAAAGGGAAAATGCTTAAAGATGTTCTGGAATAAAGATTTGGATGAGGAATTTGGTCTGATGGAATGACGCTACAATAGGTTGAAACAGCAAAAAAGAACATGGAAAATGCTTAATATGAGTCTAAATGTGAGATATTTCAATATGGTGACAGAACCAGATTATGATTTATTGTCTTCCTTCCTTACAAACTCTCTTTTTACAGGGAATGTGTGCACAAATATTGACTCTGTCTGCTGTATATCTGCACAGAATTATCAATTTCATTCCTTTTTACTGTCCCTGTGTGAACTTTCCTGCTGTCAAATCTGTTTGGATAAACAACACTCCACTCCATAACACATACATCAATGCGAGATCGATTTATACACACCCGGTTATAAAAGTTGCAAAAAAACATGAGGAAAAAAATAATGGCAGCGAATGGAACAGAAAATATGATGTTTTCTCTTGGTTTTGGTGGCTAACTATACACATAGGAAAAACACCAGCAAAACCCAGTCACCATATTGATCCAGGATGACAAGGGATGTTTGAAAATCCAGTTAAATCTTTGGAGTCCGTGGCATGCTTTGCTTCATATTGTGAGATGTGCAGCAGACACCAAACATGCACTGAAAAATTCAGACTCAGAACCAGCTCTGCACATCTCAGGTGTTCATTAAATTCCAAGAACTCAGGGATGACTTCCTAGCAGAACATCCAAGCCTTCATGCAAGCCCTAGGCAGACCATGCACAAGTTAACCTAGTCACTAACTCTCATCCTCAGTTTTATTTCTGAGGTAAATCCACCCACAGATTCAAATGAAAGCATTATTTTTGGCTGTGGAAACACAGTTTAGAGCAAAAAGAAAGTGGCAGTGCTTTCAGGAAGTGGATGTCTGGCTACAGACATGAAAATTGATGTAGAAAATATTATTTAATGCAAATCTAAACTAGATAACAGGGAAAAAAAAAGAAAAATAGGCAGCTGGAGGATATATTTTTCCCTGAAAATTCTCATTTAGATGGATGACATCATTATGATTGTGGTTACTTAGAGTGAAACTAATCACTGGATAATTGTATTTGCTACTAAATAAGCATCTCTTACTTTACCCTAACATCTTTTAGTTTTATTTAAGGTGTTCATAGCTTGCCTATTTTCATCAGGAATTTAGTACTAAATTAAATAGTCCTACCTATGTCTATGTACAAAATTAAATACTCCTACCTATGTAGCTATGCAAGAAAACACTCAAGCTTACAAAAAAATCCCAAACCCAAATGTGTGTGGTGTTTAGGCCAACACCAGAGGTGCTGCCCCATATCCTGGTTATTCCAGAGGATTATATAATTTTTATATGGAGAATGACTGCATGCACTCAAAACCATGATCACAAACACTTCAACTGGTCAACCTCTGCCCTCTTAGATGGAAACTAATAAAAAGGATTCCAGCTTAAAAATAAAAAATTAAATCACAAAGCTGCAAACATCTAGAGGAAAATTTTAAGATTCGTGTTTTTAGGATTTTAAAACAATTTTAAGAGGGTGTGTGTGAAATATTTGGCTTAAGTGGAATGCATTTTAATTTACAAGAAATATGGGCATAAGCATGTCTAGGTGATGTTACTACACTATAGTTCAGCCTAAAATTATTTAAAACTTCACCAAATCTCATTGATTTCAGTGAACTTTGAACCATGTCCTGGAACTTATGAAGCACAGCAAACCATCCCATGAGGATAACAACAATTTTTATACCATTATGTTAATTTTCAGATAACTGACATGTAAAAACATTAGATTTAATTTGGGTTTGTTTTTAATCTTATATTTATGCTTATTTAATGGGCCTTTAAAAGAAATGTGAAAGCTGACATTATGGCTGATGGATTGAAAAATTAAAGTAAAAATCAAAAGAATTTAATAGACCTTGGAACTCTTTTCGAAAATCAACCTAATTCAACTGAGGTTTCTTTTTTACTTTGTGGGTTTTTCCTATGTGTATATCAATAATTTAAATTGATTACTGCTTTATTTGTACTTACAAGTAAATGCTGGATTCATTGCCCCCGATGTCAGGTGACTGGAGTTTCTGCACAAGTATCACAATTATGCCAATAAAAAGCACAAAGTTTATCTGGGGGAAAGACAAAATAGTAAAAAATTGTGACAATGACATACTTTTATAAAGTATGAAAAATGAGACATTCCCAGTGGCTTGCTGGTTACATTCTTTTTTTCTTCTCCAAGCTACAGTCTAAAAGTTTTATAGGGTCAGGAGTAATGGGGAAAGTTCACAAGGGTCTTATCCCCCTTGCTGCAGCTAAAATGAGGCAGAATTTCTGCAGTTTCAAGACAAGAGAAGAGAAACGCAAATGGAAAAGTTTCAACATTTCGACATTTTTCATTATCAACGGGTGCAGAGTAAAAAGAAAGATCCCTGCACAAAAAAATCATAAAATAAAGACCTCCAGAGTAAAGGCATTTTTAACTCCTGTTATCTGAGCAACAGAGTTCTCAGTTTAACAGCTTCTATCAGTTTTAAAAACCCGGAGAATTAAAAAATGAATTTATTTCAATGCTTTGGCTTGAGATTTGGCTGTCACCAACTCCACAGCTTCTTAGAGCCTGAACAGTGGAAATTTAAGTTGGTCCATATAAAATCTTACACTCCTATAGAGAGATCAGAAACTGAACATGAGCATCAGCATCAGTCTCATAATCTGAAAGTTGTGAGTTTGATCCTCACATGGGGCACCATTATAATGTTGTTTTTTGTTTGTTTTGGGGAGGTTTTTTGTTTTGTTTTTTCTTTTTGGTTTTGTTTTGTTTTGTTTTTATTTTCTGGGAGTGGGATTGAAGGTACTTGACTCAAATGTTTATTTTTTCTTATTTATGTTACAGTCTCACAGGTAAGGAGTTCTGTAGTACTCTACTAACAAGGTATGAAATGGTTAACTATTTTTTGTTATAAGGTTTTTAAGGTTAAACTATCTAATTAGGAAATGACATTTAAATTATTTTCACTTTCAACTCAGTAACTAATCACTCAAAGTCCGCAATGTGGACTTTTCTGTTTAATTACAAAATACCATTCAAACTTATGAAGAATAAGGTGAAAAATAAGGACTAGTCTCTGTTTTAAAACTTTATCTTTTTCTATATATATTACCATATTCTAAAACCCCAAACTGCAAGTTTTCCACCTTGTGATATTATAAACTTCTAATTAAACTACACACTTGTAATCCCAGTGTCATCAATCAATTTTGGAAGCTTTTTCTATGGCTTCAGGTCAAATGTAGTGCTTTCTTGGGAGTTAGAGTCTGTCAATACAGACTAAAATCTAAAATTCTCAGCATCTAGAACTCTCTTCCAGCACTTTCTATCTGATCTGAGGGCTGCAAAGAGCAGGAGAATCCCAGTTGTTACAGGCTGGTTTTTTGGTTCTTAATTGCCTCTGACAGAAACCAGGATTAACTGATTCTCTAAGCAGAACCTGATCCATCACAGACTATGCCTGTAAAACATGGAAATTCACACATGGACAAAAACCTTGTATCATTGAACCCTCTCTGTTTTGGTGCTGAAATTGGCTGAATTTCCTTTCATTTATCTGATAACTGCTGGATTTCACAGAGCTGTCCAAAGATTTCAAAGGAGAAACACCAAACCTGATAAAACTTCCTGTTTATCGGTTACCTGTGAGCTGGATGCCTGAATTCCCACAAAACCCACTGAAAACCTGTTTAATTATGTCTGTGGAGCGTGGAGAGCAACTTAGAATGCCCAGAATGAGACACTTACATGTGGCAAGCCTGATAGATTTTCAGGTGCCCCTGACCATATTGGCCAGGGGCTCAGTTCATTTTCCTAAATGCAGGAGCCCAACAGCATTTTAAAATTCTCATATTATTGGGAGTACCAGAATATCTCCTTCTCTTCAGATATTCAAAATCCTTCTGTACACAATCCTGAATTATATGTTCTAGGGAATCCTGTTCAAACAGGGAGGATGGACTAAATGACTTTCAGTAATTCTTTCTAATTTTAGCTGTTCTGTGAAGCCCGAACAGAGCACTTTAAAACCTCTCAGTCCTCCATGTGACAAAATTTGAGCCAAATCCAAGAGTTCCATCAATTAAAAAGAGCTCAGACACCTTGCTGACACTATACACTATGACCAAGTACTATTTTAAATCTAATATTAGATAAATAAATGTAGCTGTGAAGTTAATCCCATTGAGCAGACAGAGTGCATTTTCCTGGTCACTGACCAGGAAAAAAATACTATTTTACTGTTTAAATTTACTAAAATTATTAAATTAAAACTACTAAATTTACTATTTAAAATTTACTATTGTTTTAGGTGCCCTGGATTGTCCCACTTGGCCTTCAGCTGCCAGCCCAATTAGCCCAGAATTTCCACACATCCTATGACACCTCTGCCAGCCCCAGACAAATGTTCCTCATGCTCTGGGGTCTTAATTATGGCATTTGTGTCTGTGTTTAACTGAATAACTCCTTTGCTTGTGGCAGTGCTCCATCATTTAATTTGTATTAATCCTTCTTAATGATGAAATTCCTTGGCTTCGTGGGTGACAAACAAAGTAAATTTAGAGAATTTGCCCACCAGTCCAGCACAGGGGTGCAGCACAGTTCGTAAAGTATTTGAAGATGTTTAAATTTGTCCTCAGGAGAGATGAAGAAGTGTCTTCTCCAAGTTCTACTCACCATGATTGACCCAACCACGGGACCCTTGATCACCCACCACAAGGCAGTGTTGTCATTCATGTCCCAGCAGCTGCAGTCGTTGAGGAAAGAATGGGATGGGGAAAGAAAAAGAAAGAAAACAAGACATAACAATGGAATTAATGAACTTACAAGTTTTTTTAAGGGGGCAGAATGTGGGAGATTGGTTTCTCAGCTGAATTATTTTATCTAAGTTCAAAGTGATAGTTCTTTACTTTGTCTTATTGCAGCTTTCTTTTGCAGCCTTTCCATAATCCTTTGGAAGTAAAATGAGCATTTTTGTGGCAGTTTTGATGGCATTTCTATTAAACAGCTTAGATATTTTGGAAAAACCCTTTAAGTGTGATTCTGTGGGTATAACACAACCGTAAAGTTGTCCCTCCAAAAAAAAAGAAAAATAGATATGTCAATGGATGGGGTTTTTTTGATGGTTATTCCAAAATTTGATGTCTCACTTATTTTTCCAGGGTTAACAGATATGAATGTTGGTTTCTGGTCCTGACACAAAGATTTTTACACATTTCCAGTACACCAAGGTCTTGGTTGTATTCACATATTGGAATAATTTTCCAGTCATTGGGTTGCAAGTCCTATCCAGGATTCATCTGAGAAGAATCAAAAACTGGGCAACAGTTAGGATCAGCTCCTTTGTTAAGATGTTGCTAGTAAATGACATAAATAAAATGACATTTCTACCCCAGAATTTAAAATCTTCCCCTGAAATTACAAAGGATTCTACAGAAGTTTATTTCACACAGGTATACTTGGACATTCAAATATATGGCTTATATTCAAAGAGAGTTTTAATGCTAACATACATTTTTAGAGCTAGAAAACAAAAAATAATGAAAATAATCTTATTTTCCAGGCCCTGCTACACTATTATAATGTCTACTATTTATTATTGAGAAATGTCTTAATGACTTTTTTTAAGCCATCAAGAATTTGTCAACTAAAAATTATCTTTCATTTGCCTCCACTTTCTTCCCCTGATTTTCTCCCTAGAAAAGATAAAATCACGGAAATCTGTCTAAATTGTTCTTGCAGTTCTGAGAAGGAATTTTTTCCTTCCCACTGGGAAATGAGCCAAAGTCCCAGCAGAGGCTGTCATGGTGCATTTGTCAAGTGCCAAAAAACAATTGGGAAGAACACACAGAAATAAACCACTGCTGGTCTCATGAGAGCTTACTACAACTTCAGTGTCATTTAAATGGTTGTGTTGTAGCATCTGGGGGAAAAGTGAAAATCTTCAAACAAAACTATATACATGTGTAAAAGTGAGGAGGCAGAGCTAAAATCCCACCATCAAAGTGTGTGTGAGAGAAATCCCAAATGGCTGAGTCATGCCTGGTTTTGAAATTTCATTTAAAATTATATTTGCAGTTGAACAATATTCATTCTTTTCTTTTAATTCTTTTAATTCTTTCATTCTTTTCAATGGAACAATATTTATTCATTTCAGATGGACAATATTTTACTGGATTCCCATAAAACCAACAATAAGGATTTGTATGGTACAGCTGATGAGAAGTGAGAAAATTTATACAAAATTATGTATTTTAGCTTCTATTTGCACAGCATGGAAACCTGAAATCACCCAAAATCTAAGAGGCTGATGACTGAGATTTTCAAATGCAAATTAATACTTCCTGGTTATCTCACTTTGGATGCCCAGCTTAAAATATTTGAAAGGGAATAAATGCTCAGAGGGATCTCCTCACCCACAGAGTGGAAATCAGGCTTTTTGTCAGTGATCAACAATGGTATGGGCCTAAAATCACCAATTATCTTTTAATTCTTTGCATGCATTTATAATTAGGTGCTGTCTACTGAAAATTACCCATTATTTGCAGAGCTCAGCCTCCTTATGATGGACATTAAATGTGCCCTGAAAGTCTTTAGTGAATTGACCAGTGTTGGAAGAATCTGGGCAAATTATTAATTATTAATTTAGCTGTAAAAGTACATATTGATGTATAGCCATTTGTGTAGGGATGAGGAATTACAGGGATAGGAATCCACCTCTAATTCCAGTTATCTGGCCTGTAACAGCCCAGTTAATTATCCCAGAATCTGGCTGGGACAAAGAGGACCTTGGAGGTTGTTTTGGAGTTTTTCTTCCCCACACTGAGGTACTTTAAATGTGCACTCTGATACATCATCCCCTAAAAATTCCTACTCTTAGACCTCTCTGCTTTTTTTCTTCTCCTCTTCCTAGACCTTTTCTTCTACTTAATCCACTCCTGTTTTTCCAGGAGCTCAATTCCCAACTTCCACCTTGTAGATGTCAGCAATTATCAGATCAAGCTCACACAGAGGTTTTTTTCCAAGAACTTTCAAGGATGTCCAGTCCCTTTGACACCTACAGGATAAATGTGGGGGAAGGAACAACCATCTCCTCCTCAGATAAAAAAAGTGGGAATGCACGACAGAACATCTGGAATTTTCTGCACATTGTATGAAAATTTGGAATTTCCTGCACAAACAAGCTCCCTAATTTCTGTCAAATGCTTCCCTACAGCGCAGGATGAAAAGAAATTATTCTTTTCGAGGATGGATGAAGGGAAGGGAGCCAGGGGGCTGGGGAAGGGATGTGATTTGCAGAGGCCAGAGTCTGATCTCTGGTGCACGTCTGGAATAACTCCACTTAAATCAGGAGCAGAGCTCTGGATGAACAGACAGCTGCATTTATCTCCTCAATCCTGCCACTTACAGGGATGGAAGTCAGGAGCTGAAGTCGAGGGAGCTCTGCCAGTTTTATAAGGAATAGGCAGGAGGGGGATCAGGCTCTGAGCCTGTGTTTCAGTCCTTGCCTTTGCCACTGTGGTTTCCCAGTTCAGTAATTTCCACAACGTTTTCGGGCTCATGCTGGCTTCTCCCCCACTCCCAGAACAATGCTGGCTGATTTTTAAAAAGTAACCACTGAGAGTCTCAGCTAAAACCTGTCTAAATGTCTTGCATGCTAAATAGCTTCTCTAAATAATAGGAATGGTTTTGGTTGTTTTTGGTTTTTTTTTGTTTCTTTTTCTTCTTTTTCCTGTGAGACATTCTCTCTACCTGCAAAATGCAAGGGCTGTTTGGACTTGTAAGAGAAATTAGTGCTTTCAGAGCCAGTCCTGTAATCCTAATAATGACACAACAGGGGTTTCTGGCTTGTTTTGCATGGAAATAAATGATTTAATTTGTCTTAATGTCAAAATAGAACATTGGGTCACAGCACTGGCATCCCCAGTGGAGGAAAGGCTTTATTTGCTTTCCAGAGAGATTCTGAAAGAACAAGGATGAAGAAAACCTGACAGAACAAAGAGTTTTGTGGAAATTTTGCATTGATGTATTTCCAAATTGGGCAAAATTAAAGCATAAGCCTCAATGACTTGGAAATGGGATTTTGGTACAAAGTTCCTTTCCCTCAGTTCTGCGTTTTCAAAGAACCACTGACTGATTTTTGAAATTTTGCTCAGTCTGCCTCATTTTTTCTAACATTTCACCAGGTTCAAGCATAGCTCTCATGAAAAAGCATTGCCAAGTTTGTCTTTTCAGAGTGTAAATACACATCCACTCCTACCTGCCACACCTGCTGCTCTATGGGAGCAGAAAATATGCAGGTGCTCCAGCTCTGGGAGTAGCTTTTCCTTCTGGTCCTTTAGAACAGGATATTTGCATCTTTTTTTTTTTTCCTCTGCCAAAAGAGACAATTTGGAAAGGACCTACCCTTTTGAATTCTTTATGAAAAAATTGTTTTTCCACATAGAAGACAGAATGTGGATTTCTGTTTCATTTCTGTTCATCTCCCCTGCAAAATTCATGGAAAACCCTCCTCAGTGGGAAGCTAAACTCCTAATTGCCCTGGCAAATCAAAGCTCAGCAATGCCTTGTGCAGATTTCCTTCATTTTACTGGATTTATCTCCAATAATTTCTACAGCTGAGCTCATCACCTTCATTCTCCTCCACAATCAATGAGAAAGAAGCAGAGAATTATGTGGGATTCCACTTGTAAAATAAGACAAACCATATCCTGGACTCCAGTAAATTAATGGAGCAGGGAATGGGGTCAGCTGCAGGTTTACAGGTTTGATACCTGAATGGTTTTCTTTTTTGTACTATTGTTTTTGAGGGTTTTTTTTTTGTACTATTGCATTTGTATTTTTAATTTTCCTATTAAGGAACTATTATTCCTATTCCCATATCTTTGCCTGAGAGCCCCTTAATTTCAAAATTATAATAATTCAGAGGGAAGGGATTTACATTTTCCATTTCAAGGGAGGCTCCTGCCTTCCTTAGCAGACACCTGTCTGTTCAAACCAAGACACCATTCCTGGAGGTGACACTCAGTGCTCTGGTTGGGTACAAGGTGGGGATCAGTCACAGCTTGGACTTGGTGACCTTGGAGGTCTTTCCCAACCTCAAGGATTCTTTCATTCTGTGATTCTTCTCCAATCACCACACCCCTGTGGCACCCTTGCCATGGTGCTGGATGCACCTGGAACCATTTCCCACACAGCAGCACTTACCCAGTGTCATCGAAGTGGAGCCTCAGCACTGCCCAGACAGTGACACAAATTGTTGGGGTACCTGCAGAGGAAAAGACAGTGACACATGAACAGTCCGGACATGCTTGACACCCATCAATGATCATTTATGCAACCTCTCCACTGAAGTTTTGTTTCCTGACAGCACTTGTGCATGGGATAAAGCAATTTATTGAGTTAATTCAGAGCTCCAGAAACATCCCTGTCAGTCAGGGGTGGGGTTGTAGGAGCAGAACTGGGAGCAGGAAAGAATGATGCTGTGCCAGGTCATTGTTGCTCAGTGCTTTGCTGCATCTTGCTGCATGAAGAATAAAGCAAAATCTGGACAGAAGAGAATCAACCACATCCATGTCTACAGCTACTGGAATCATGCAAGAATTGCAGTGCCAGATGTTGAGCTGGAATGACATTATTGGATTCTTCTCTGATTTTGTGGTAAATGATTTACATATGTTGCATTTTCTCTGGTACTGTGTAAATAACCAGTTTTTCTTTACTTATTCACAGATGAGAAGTTTCCTCTGCTCACAGGAATACTTAATTTTTTCCATTAAAAAAATACCAGAACAAAACAATAGACTCCAAAAAAAGAGTATTGGAGTAAGGATTTAATTCCTATTTCAGACATTTCTTCATTTTCAAAAAATGCATGTAAAATGTAAATTTAATTGAAACAGTGAGAACTCACTGAGAAACCTGGACTTATTTTCCTTTCTGAAAATCCTAGAAATGTGTTTTGGTTTTTTTTTTTCAGTGGAAATATTTTCATAAAATAATGTACTTATGCAAGACAAGCCTGGGTAAGTTGGATCTCCACTGTATGGTAAATAAAATCTTTGACTAAGAAACTGCTGACATCTGTTCAGGCACCACTGGAAAATGAAATGCTAAAACCCAAACAAAACAAGGACTTTGATAACCCCAGCTCTCAGCAGTGAACAAGACTGTGATGAGTTGACAGGAACAATTATATTTAATACATTTTGCAAGGCTGTGTTGATGTCACATTAATTAATCAGTCATTTGAACCATTTAGACAAGCCTCTGTCTAATCAAATTCCCACCATCAGAAATAAAAATATCCCTGTCAGACCTGGGTGACTGATGGAGCCCTCCTTCTTCAAACAACCACACAGAGAAGAATTTGAAAGGAAAATTATATAAAGAAATAAAATGACAGGCTTTGGGGAGAAGAAATCTTGCATATTAAATTTCAGTTGAAGTCTGCTTTTCTCATACCTACAAAACACTGAGAAAAACCCTTTTTGCCCCTGAAAGAGTTAAGATTAATTTTTAAATATCAAACTTAAATTTTAATTCTAGCAAATTAACTTTAAATATCAGATATTTGCCCAGAGAAGCTGTGGGTGCCCCATCCTTGGAAGTGTCCAAGGATGAGGGTTGGAGCAGCCTGGGATGGTGGAAAGTGTCCAGGGAAGGGGGTGGGAATGAGATGAGTTTTAAGATCTCTTCCAATCCAAACCATTCTTTGATTCTATAAAACATGGGTGTCATGTTTTATTTAGTTTCCTCTATATAAATTTTGATGCTATGAATAGCGTTCCAAATCTGAAAAATGCACAGGAAGGCAGAATTAAAACTAAATGTGTCATAAAAATGCATTTAAAAACCCCATGTTTCAGATCAGCTTGGAGCTTTGAACCATCTGCTGTATGAATATACAAATCCTCACACTACTTTTCTTTACATCAAAAGATTTCTATCTCTCCATTGCCTTCTTTTCAGCTTCTGAGGAACGTTAGGAAACAGACAAGCCCTGAAGGCTGAGATTTATTCTTGCTGACTTGTGCTGCCCTGAGTTAGTGATCCTTGCCAAGGATGCCCTAGAGCAGAGACTGGACAGAGCTAAAGAATAAAGCAGGGATTTGTTAAAAGGCCTCCATGGATGCACCTTGGGCAGCACAAGAGCCCAGCCAGGGCTGCACCCAAGATGAACCAAAATGGC
>JAWWEY010000115.1:3163895-3180270 GCA_035582745.1 Loriotus luctuosus
GAGGGACTGGGGACAAGGGATGGAGGGACAGGACACAGGGAATGGCTCCCACTGCCAGAGGGCAGGGATGGATGAGATATTGGGATGGAATTCCTGGCTGGGAGAGTGGGGAGGGGCTGGGATGTAATTCCCAGCAAAGCTGTGGCTGCCCCTGGATCCCTAGAAGAGTCCAAGGCCAGGCTGGACAGGGCTTGGAGCAACCTGGGACAGTGGGAATTGTCCCTGCCCATGGCAGGGGGTGCAATAGATGATCTTTAATGTCCCTTAAAATCCCAACCATTCTGGGATTCTGTGAAGTCCAGTGTTTAGTTCAATGCCATTTATTATCTGTGGCACTCGACTAAAAACTAAATATTTTGAGGTTACATTATAGAATTACTCCATCTGGGCAGTTTATTCAATACAAAGACTGATTTAAAAATACTGAAGTCAGTTAATATAAGCTGGTTTTCAATATTCTCACATTCAGACAAATCCACATATAAGAAAATTGTGCAAACTTAATTAAAGGAACTCAACCTCTGATTTATGTTCAGATTACAAAGGTTTTACAAATTGCAATTTTGCATTGTTTTCTTTTCTAATTGTCACCTTTCTATGTACATAATCCCCAATTTCTCCTTGGAAACACATTTTTCTCTCAGCTATAATGTGATTATACAGCTGTGGAGGGTACAAAAGGAACCCTGAACACCTTTTCCAACAGTTTCTTTCCCAAAGGCCTTTTTCAGTAACCATCCATTAAAAGCCTTTTTATGGCACGGATTATTTATGATAATTTGTTGACTCTTTTCTCTCTATACCTTCTCTACCTCTAAACCTTCTGAAATATTTTCTCTCCCTCCCTTGCCAGGAGATGAAAATTTTGGTTTGTGTACAGCTGCTTCAGGAGAAAAAACAAGACCATCTGTTATTTCTTGAAGCTTCAGGCCACATAAGGATGTTTTTTCCAAAGGAAATAGTTTAAGGCATGGGGTTTGTGTGTAGATTTTACACATGAATACACAGGATTACTTCTATTTCAAAACATGAATATACAGGATTATTTCTATTTCAAAAGTGTCTGTAAGTATAAAAATTGAGTTCAACATTCTCAGGGAACCTTTTAAATGAATGTATTCTTCTGCATTCACCATCTGACTTCTGCACAAAAAACATCTGCAAAGAATTGCTTGCATTAACACATCACAGGAATAAATTTATATCCAGAAGGCCAGAATAAAAAATAATTACCATGGTTATCATCATTTAACTGGCTTTTCTGAAATAAATATTGTTCCTTCCCAGTGCAAGTTTTTATTTCCCATCCAGGTAGGATAAGCAGATGTGAATACCCTTTGGATACATTTTCAATTTAGTTATTATCTGAAAGAAAGGCACAAATGAAGCCTTAGAAAATGGACTGCCTTGCAGATTTGATTATGCTGAAGAAGTTGATGTTAAGATCATATCTTGCAGGAGGCAATTTTCTGTTGTAGATTACTCCTCTGCAAGAGATGTGTCCTCCAGAGTTCAGTGCAACTCTGTTCACACAAAAAATCACAACACAGCTTGGGCTGCAGTGGTAATTCTATGCTGTGATAACTCACTTGTGGGGAATTTTGGAAGGAATTTGAGACAGGACCTTTGAATTGTTTTTGATGATGTGGTTTATTTTTCTTATCCTCTACATGGGCAGGAAGGGTGAGTTCAGCTCATGTGTTTACTGCATGATTCAGAAGGTCACAAGACCCTTAGCTACAAGACCTTTTAAGGAGTTATTGACCAATAAAACACTGCCAACAAGGATACTTATGTTTTTTGACTTAATCCTTAAATATTTTGTCTTATGGGCCCATGCTACAGTGTAAGTATGGGTCCATATGTTTCTTAAGCATGGGTCCATGTGTTTCTTAGCCAATCATTTTATGATAGACAAACCTACAATACTGCATTCTAAACCCCTTGTTTACCCTTGTAACTGCTTTTATTTTTATATCTCTTAAACTCTAAAACTCTAAGCTTTCCTTAGCCTAATGTGTCTCTGCTTTAAACTATAAATCCACATTCTTGCTTCTGTCACCTAAGTTTGGAAGCCTTTTCCAAGGTCTCAGAGCAAATCCTGTGTTTAGTTCTAAGCTTTGGCTTCCGGGCTCAAAGCTCTGAGAGTTCCTTGCATTTCAAACTCCAACATCATTCCAACATAATTTCAACATCATCAAGACTAAAATTATAGTTTGAAACCTGACATGAAACTACCATGTCACCATCACATTTTCTGGAAAAATCCCTTCGCCCAGGAGTTTGCTTCTGGGAAGCTGAGAAGCCTCAGAGAAAAAGGGAAACATTAATTATATCATTTACTTCTCCTGTGTTTTGCTGCTTTGGAATGTGTTTGGACATTGTTTACCCAACAGGTGGTTGTTTCATTGGTTTCATGTGAATTGTTTTGACTTATTGGCCAATCAGTGCCAAGCTGTTTTGAGGCTCTGGAAAGAGGCACGAGTTTTCATTATTATCTTTTTATCCTTTCTGTATTCTCTAGTATAGTTTAGTATAGCATTCTTTAATATAATATAGTATCATAAAATAATAAATTAGCCTTCTGAGGACATGGAGTCAGATTCATCATTCCTTCCTGCCACGAGGCACCCCACAAATACAATACCACACGTGGTTTGTGGAGCCATCCTGCACACCAAGACACGTTGGAGACAAGAAGTGCCACCTACCCCAGCCAATGATTGTGTACCAGTAGAAATATCTCCTCTCTGGGAAGAAGGTCTCCACCAACAAAGTGAAGAGGTACAACCCCTCGATGAACAGCCAGAAGTAGTTGGACATGACACAGTAGTGAAAAAACACCATCACTGCTTTGCATTCCACCTGCAGGGGATGGAGAAGAGCAAAGTTATCTCTGCATTGCTTAGGCCTAACAGAAAAAATGCTTTTGACCTCTCCAGATCTCTCAGTTGAAAGAGCTGGGGCTGGTATGACACACTTTTAATGGTAAAGGTTTTAAAGAATGTGAAGGATGGCAGGTATCACTTGGACAGCAAAGCCTGGATGGGGAGGAAGCCAATTTTACCAGTGGGAAGAGGTCAAGGAGCATTTCAGAGCAGCTTGAGCACATCCTGTGCTGCTGAGGGCTCACAGCCCCAGTGAACACCAATTGCTGGATTTAAGCTCCCTTTCAGGATTAAATACAGGGAAGAAAAAATCCAGTTGTGTACCAAGAAAGCTCAGGGAAGGATGTGAAATGGCAGAATGAATGTAGAAAGCCCTGAGAGTGAGATCTGAAAGGATGAACCCTCCCGTGTGCAGCTGGGAATTGCACTTCTTTGCCATCCATCATCAGTGTTGTCACTCAGGGACAGAAAATGGAAGTAAGTGTGAGGAAAAAGGAGGCTGAGTGATCAGCTATAAAAAAAAAAATGGAAGCTTTCATTCATGGACAGGAGGGGGAAGCAGCAAAGTAAAGAAATAAGAAAACTAAAAATAAAATTAATATAGAATATTAAAATTAAAATAGAAATATAATAAAATTAAAATAGAAATAGAATAAAATTAAAATATAATAAAAAAATAAAATAGAACATAAAAAAAAATTTAAAAGGAATTGAGTTTGTTTAAGCTTGAGAAAAGCTCAGGGAGAACATTACTGCTCTCTACAACTCCCTGACAGGAGGTGGTAACAAGGTCAGTCTCTTCTCCCAGGTAACAAATGCTAGGAAAAGAGGAAATTGTCTTAAATTGCATCAGTGGAAGTTGAGTTTGGATATTAAGGAAAATTTCTTTGGTGAGAGGGTTGCCAATCACTGTCACAGTGTCCAGGTCAGTCGTGGAGACTCCATTCATGGAGGTGTTTAAAAGATGTGGAAATGTGGCACTTGGGGATGTGGTTTAGGGGTGAATCTGGTGGTGCTTGGGAATGGTTGGACTCAATTTCAGAGGGTTTTTCAACCTAAATGATTTTGTGACAAAGGCCTAAGGTGGCAACCAAGCTCCACCCTGTGAGAGTAGGACACACACTGATCTTTCCAGTGCTGCACCCCAGTGAGATGCCACTAGTCCTACAAAAGTAGGATTTCCCAACAAATCCTGTGGGAAACGAATTTGTAGAAAATTTTTGAAGTTTGATAGAAGATTTATATAGTGTGAATTTGTATGTAAATTTTGAGATAAGAAATGTTGATTTAGAAAAGTTATGGAAGAGGACAGATATTGTTGAGAGAGGAATGGAATTAGAAATAAGTTTTAAAGGGTGGGTTTGTAAATAAGATTAGATATTTTGAAGAAATAGAATTCTGAAAGATGTATCATAGTAGGATTTATGAGGGGTAATTTTAGATTGCTTGTTTTAAGGTATTTATAGTATGGTGTGGTAAAAGTTGATAGGTTAAGAAATGTTTATAATGTATTGTAATTAGGAAATAGTTGGGTTTTGATTGTGATGGTGTGAATGATAATATTTGCATTATTTTACTTTTTACATGAAACTCAAAATAGAATAAAAAGTTTTTAAAAGCTTTTTAGTTGTTTTATTTTTGAGCGAGAAAAGGGTATAATTTGATAAATTGGTGCTTTGTGTGAGGAAAAAGGGCATAATCTGACAAATCTGAACAGAATCTGTGTATAAAATGGAAGCTCCTGCTGGAGGCAGTGATTAGCTCCCACTTTGACTTCATCCTCTAGACCAAATCTACCATCCAGGCGTTTAAACCACCAGATCTTAAGTTTCTTCATGGAAGCTCTGCCCAGGCTGAAGATCTGGTCATAAAATGGCTAATTTTAATGTGTTTTATGCTTTAAGTGTTTCCAAACAAAGAGGCAGATGCCACCATTGGAAGAGTGGCAGGAGCAAACTGCAGACCTAACATGGCTTCAGCTTTCTTGTGGAGAAGAATTGAGAGCAAAAACTAGTTTCAATGACAAAGAAAAGGCTGACTAAGAAACTCCACAGCTGCACTTGCCTTGTGGAAGTGACTCACAGGGAATTTAGCTCATAACTGGATGGATAAAGGAGAGCTCAATTTGTAATTCTTTCATAATTACACCCAGTGAGTTGATTTATCATATCAAATAGTAGCCTTAAATGTGAAAGGAATTGGGATTTACACATAATAAATGCTAAATGCAGCAGTGAAAGAGTGCTCTGCATGAAACTACATATTTAGCAGAGATAAAGATGTGGGTACTGCTGGTGATTTTCTGAGAGTGTGGCCATCAGGTGTATTCTCTGTGTCTGAATGGTCACCCTGTTTACACGTGACTCTGCCTGGCATCCTGGACAAATGAGGTTCTGGAGGAAAACCAGACCTTCAGATGAAGGAAATTGCTTGTGTATGCTCTCATCCCACCTATCACTGAGCAGATCTGGGAAAGGGAGGAACAATCAGGGCAGAGTGAGGAAATAAAACCTGTAGGTTTGTTCTGAAGGACACTGGTGACATCACGAGATGAAACATCCAGTCTGGCTGAGAACTGGCAGGAAATTAAACACCAACTTCCTTTACCCCTAATAACTCATGATACTCCACACACTGCTGCCTGCCCCACAGCTTTTTGTTATCTTGAGCTGAAAAAAAAAAGAAAAGGAAAAGGATTTGGTTTCAGTTGGACTCACCGTGGATATAAAGCAGTGATTTCCATCCTGCTCAGCATAAAGAACCCCGTCCTTGATGAACACAGATATTGCACGGAGGATGAACGAAACAAAAAGGTTCATGTGGATGAAATTCCGAGTGCAGTGGAGCTTCCTGGAGAGGAAAGAGGAAGGGAGTGGGGGGAAAAAGAGAAATAAAGAAAAAAATAGTTTCATTTTGTGGAAATGTCACACTGGGCCTGAACACACTTTACCTCAGTGCTAAGAACAGCAACATCTAAGCCAAGACTGTGTTAGTACTGGTCCTAAACCTGAGAAAGAGGAGGATTTGGGGATTTTCTCATAAAAGGATGCAGAGAAGCATAAAATAGACAACAGAACAAGCTCAATGCATCTTGTGAAGTTTCATAAACCAGACCCACAGCTTCTCCTGCTGCATTTACACTCTCTTGAAATGCAACTTCTGGAGCATGTCCAAGCTGGGGGAGCAGCTCAGCTAAAGGATCTTTCCCTTCTTATTCTACTGTCACTGTCATGTTTTCTGAAAAATCCCTTTGCCAGGATTTTTTCTCCTGGGAAGTTGAGAAGCCTCAGAGAATTATCTGATTGCTTCTCCTGTGTTTTGATGCTTTAGAATGTAGTTAGAGATTGTTTACACAACAGGTGGTTGTTTGATTGGTTTCATGTGAATTGTTTTTACTTAATGACCAATCACTGTCCAGCTGTGTCAGGACTCTGGAAGGAGTAATGAGCTTTTCATTAATATCTTGTTAAGCCTTCTGTCTGTATCCTTTCTCTATTCTTTAGTATAGTTTTAGTATAGTATAATATAATATAATAATAAATTAACCTTCTAAGAACATGGAGTCAGATTCATCAATTCCTCCTTCCTCCTGGGGACCCAGCAAACATCACACACTACCTCTGGTGAGATAAAACCTTGAGCTCAGTTTGGGGCAGCTGAGCTCCAGCTTCCTTCCTCCTCCTTCCCACTCACCTGAAGCGACACAGGATGACCATGGCAGTGGTGAGGGAAACCAGGGAAGTGCTGTACCCCACCGTGTACAGAGCCTTCACTGAGAGATAGTAGTAATCCTTGGGAGGCAAAAAACCACAGGGTTAAAGGGTTCATCCACAGCCACACAGCTGCCAGTGTGCTGGAGGAACCAGAGGCAGGATTTGTGTCTTTGGTTTCTCCTCATTTCCTCTGAGATCTCACTGTGCATCAAGCTCTGCTCTACAGTTGGGTCTGCACACCTTGAGGTTATTTATCACTGATCTAGCAAAGGCTGTCTATATTTTTTTAAAAGTATATGTAGAAAAAAACCCAGTTGGCTAAGAGATTCTTTATCAGTAGGGGTGGAATTGAGGGTTAGCCTGCAATTCTAGAAGTTCCAAGCTACATCAACACTAAAAGCTCATCTTCTATAAAAATTCAATACAAGCCCAGGAAGGGTTCAGATCTCACTTCTCACAGTTTTATACCCATGTGTTACAGTAAAGGTAGAAAAATCATAAAGAAAGGCTTCCTATAATCAGGTCTGCTCTGGCTAGCCTGTTCTTCTAAGGCAAGCTGGCACTTTGCAAGTTCCCATGTGAAAGCAATCCTGGTGTGAGCAATTAGTTAACATAACAAATAAAAACATATTCAACATATTCCCGGGTGAAAAACAACTGGCACCTGTATAAACTGTTTTTTTACACCATTAGATAGAAAAATGAAAACTATCTCTCACAAACAACTTTTCCTACAGGTACACCCCAGGGATTTGAGTGACCAATCAATACAGAATAACAACTTGTTACTAACCAATAAGTAATTGGCAAGAAAGCTACTGACCAACTGGAGTCCCACACGAGGTCTGTAAAACTGAATAAAAAGGAATTATGTGAATAAAGAATGGGCTTTTTCCACCATGAAGAAAATGGAGTCTGTGTGATTTATTCCCATACCCATGTACATCTGATTGTTTGTTCTAATCACTATCAAATCAGAACATGACCAGAGGCTGGACAGAGAGCAGTCTGCTGCTTCCCCTCTCCCCCCTTCATTTGTTTTTAATTATGAGATTAATTCCCACCTGGTTATCAGACTCTGTTTCGTTCTCATCGAAGCCGCAGGCATCGTAATAATGAGGGAAAGGCTCAGACCAACCATCTTCAGTGCAGTTCCTGCTGATGTCCCCTGTGCCAAGGGCAGGTGAGAATGTCACATCCCAAGAAAAAACCACAGGACATCCCTTCCCACCCCTAGATGCAAAGAAAACCCCACAATTCTGGAAGCTCTGTTTATTTGCCTATCCATAGATTTAATTCTGGAAATTTAATGAGGTCTTTAATGATCCAGTCCTAGAACAGGTACCTATGCATGGCTATTACTACACTTGGTCACCAGAGAGCAAAAAATATTTAATAAGTACGTTCAGTGTCTCCAGGCCACCAAAAATCTCATTCTCAGGTAGGTTCCTAAACCAGGGGTCAGCTAAATGTCCATTTCTTTCAAAAAGGCATCTGGTGACTCCACCTTTGATGAAGATATCTCCACTCCACATGGCCAAAGGGGAAGTCCAGTGATTAAAACCAGCCCCTTTGTGCTATTTTTAATGGTTTATATCTGAGGCACATGCATGGGACTGGTGAGAAACACAAGACTAACATGATTTTTTTTGGTCCAGGTGCTGGAAGCCAGTCAGGATGCTGTGGGATATCTCAGATAATCATGGGTAATACATCCATGGAGAGGCAGCTGGATTGCTCTCTTGCAGATAAAACATGTTCTACTAAGTTATCTCCAAGCCCAGGCTCTGATCTCAGAGTGACTTTGCAGGAAGGGTCTGCAGAAAAAAAAAGGAACATGGACTGGGAATATTTCTCCCAGTCTCAGTTCAGTCTGAGAATTGAGAAATTCCCAGTCCATGTTCCTTTGTTTTCTCCCTGTCTTCATGGCAATGTGTTCTTCTCCATCTCCAGATGCCCAGGGTGCCCTCAGTTGGTGAATTCAGAGCTTCTCACTTTCCTCTGGCTATTAATTATTCCAATCCTGGTTAATAATCTTAATTTTAAGCAAATATTGGCTTAAATACCATTTTTTTGCCTAATCTCATATAAGAAGCAGCTCCTAAATTATTTCACTGATAAACTTAGGCTTTAAAACCGTACTGGGAATGAAGAGTTGGGGGCAGAAGAGGAAGAATCTCCTGAAGAATCTCCTCATTTACCTACAAAGCTACCTGAGGTAGGACAGCATCTGTGGGGCTCTTTAGAAGCACCATAATTCTTCCCAAAGATCAATGGCTTTCCCAAAAAAATTAGGGATGGGCTGCTGCTGCACTTCTTCCTCTCCAGCACAAAGGAACAGCCTCAATTTATAAAATTATCACACTTTTTGGAGTTTCAGTTGCACCTTGACCAAAACTGATGGAAATTTCCAAGTTTTGGGTTTGCTCTTTGCTATTAAAGTTGTGCTACTTTGCATTCTTAGAGCAGTTTAGTCTCTCACAACCTTATTTTTAACCTTATTTAAGAGAATCTGCTCGCCATCCATGCAGCAGAATATATCTCTTTAATCACAGCATTCGTTTAAGAACATTGCATTACTCGGCAAATTTTGTTAAATTACTCTTGCACATTCATCCCCAGTTTTCTATGGAAAAAAAAAGCACTGAATCATGGTGCTGACTTCCTTTAACACCATTTAGTAATTACTGTTAAGCAGGTAGATATAATTTATAGCAGTACACTTCTTAGATTGCAAGGCTTAATAGAGGAGGAATAAATTTTCATAATATTGCTAGAAGTAACAGAGTAGAAAATATGTCATAACAATTAGAACTCATTAGAAAATAATACCAAAATTGCAGGAAAAAATAAAAAACCAAACTAAGATCTTCTCTTTAAACAGAGAGATACATAAAAAGAGAGATAAAAATTTCAATGGTTCTGTTTCTTACCTAGGAGAGACTGGGCTGTGCTTTCCAGCAGGTCATAATCACCTACAAAAGTGGAAATTGGGTATGAAATTGTTTTGATTGTGTTTTCTATTAGAGCCCAAACTGGTCTCAGTGGAAAGCAGTGAATGGAGTGCAATTGATTTTTATTTGTTTAGATCAGGCCCAAAGGCAATAAATACTTGGTGCTGTCTTCTCAGGAAGTAAACACAGCTTTACTTGAGAGTTTAAAGCTGAACCTCTAAATTTAGAATTAAAAACAGACAATAAACAGGGGCAAACTTTATTGTTTAAAAATATAGAGTCAAATGTGGTTTCTATAGGAATTTACATTTATAATCCTCAGGTATTTAAATATGAAGCAGCTTTCAGAGAATTCATGAAAAATTACTTCCACCCATCAATGACAAAGAGCAGTAATTAATTGCTTTAAATAAGATAATATAATTTTGTGGCTTTAGGTAAAATCACATTGTTTTATAGAGACTTATGAGATTTTTAATTTCACTTTTTTTGCAAGTATTATAGTTAAGTACCAATGTATCATTGTCATAATTGTTGATACACAGACAACTTTTTAATAATCTGAAATTAACATGTGCACACCATTTTTGGGAGCAGAAGTACTGAGGACATAGAAAGCAGAAGTGGTTCCTACCTGCATGGGTTTGCCCCAAATTATCCACTTCCCAACCTGCAATTAGAAGAATAAAAATAATTAATTCAAAATGATAATAGGTTGCAATTTAATTTTGATAAAAGTTTGACTCCCATAAAAGAGGAGAACTGCAGGTTTAAATCTTTATTTTTGTACTAATCTTGCATATTTATGAGTGGAAAAAGGTTTTCAGAAGATGGAATATTGTTAAATATCTGGTTTCATGAAGTTTCATCAGACTCAAGGAAGAATGAGAAAAATGGATGTAGGAGTTTTTTGTAAATTTTTTAAAAATTATTTTTAGGAGAATGTCTCAAAGTAAGGAAGACTCACACATTTCTAAAACACTGTGTCCAAACCCATGCTGCTGAAGATCCCAAACCACAACTATCACAATGGGAAATGATAAAACTTTGGGCTTACATTAGAAATCTCCCTTTCTTTTGTTCTTTAAAAAAATAAATTGTTGGAATTATGCCAAACCAACCTCCCAACCCCCTGTGCTCAATGTTTAATCCCAATTGGGTTGAAATCAGATTTTCCTGGCTCCTGGGTGGGTTCTGGCTCAGCTGGGGATGCAGGAGGAGCTGCCTGGAGCCAGGGAGTGGAGCTGCTGCACCGTGCACAGAGGAGCCTCAGGGAGCTGCTGCAAATCACTCTCAAAAAACCTTCCCAGCACTTCACTGGCCACTACAGCAGGAGAAATATTCATTTCAGTTTAGTTCTGCATCCTCTGGAGCAGCCACAGGGCTTCAGGTTGTTCCCCTTTTAACCCCAGTGGTCAAATGTTAATTGGGGATTGGAAAAACCTTCACAAAATTGTATGAGAAGGGTTTTGTTAAAAGTCAAATCCTAACAAAGACTGATTTTGATCCTATGAGAAAGGAGAAAGCATCTAAAGGAATAAAATAATAACAGGAGGCTTTTCAGCATGGCATAAAATGTCGGGGTTTTATTTTATAATACACATAGTAATTTAAAATTCCTTGATTTGTCTGTCTCCTCTAAAGTAAATCTGATGTGCTTTTACACCTTTTAAGACAGAAAAAAAGGGGGTTTAATGGGAAAATGATGGTGAGAGTTTAGAAAACTCATCTGAAGCATCAGGCAGGCTGTATTGTGACTTTGGATGGATTATTAAATATCAATCCTACACATCCAACCCACTGGGGACTTTGGAGGGTTGGTCTTGGAAGGCAAGATGAGAACACCCACAGTCTCCATCCTCCTCTGCCCAGCTCCTGCTGCTCCCAGGGTTCCACAGGGAGAATTTGTGGTGGATTTTCGGGAAAGGTTCTTCCCCCAGAGGGTGGTGAGGCACTGCCCCAGGGAATGGTCATATTCCCAAGGCTGCCAGAGCTCCAGGAGAGACTGGACACCTCTCCCAGGGATGCACAGGCTGGGATTTTGTGCAGGGACAGGATGATTTTGTGTGTCCCTTCCAACTCAGGATATTCTGTGACTAATTCCTGGGTGCTTGCAGATGTTGGGCAGATCTCTCAATTCTGAGGAGGTGTCTCCAGTGCTCTGAGCATTTTCCTGCAGCCCAGGTGGTTCAGATTCTGCACAGGGCTGAGCTGGCAGATGCTGGCAGAATATCAGGAATGGTGTGGTGGGTTCAGTGATGGTCAATATTAGAATATTAGAATTTTAAACAATACGATATTTATCTATTCTGCTCTGCAGAATAGTTTGAGGAGACCTTTTTTCCTCCTAAATCCACCCAACCCCAGGTTTATTAGCAGCTGTGTAGCTCAGTTTTACGAATTTGTTGCTAAAATCAGGATGTGTTGCTAAAATCTGAATTCAGAACATGGATGTCAGGTTGTGGTGAGGGAATTTTTATCTGGGGGTGTATCAGAGGATCAAAGAGCAAACCACCACTCCTTTATCACTTCTTTCATGGTGATTTTCACAGCATCTGCCACTCCAACCAGCAGCTCTGATGGAACTTGTCCCCTAAGTGAGGTCCCCTAGCTCAGCAGCCTGTGCCTCACACTGACCCACACAAGCAGGGTAGAAAAAGCTGCAAGAAAACCTCCCCAAAACCTCTTTGATGCACAAAAATCCAGTTTTAGTTTATTATTTCTAATTTGACCTTAAAACTGTGCAGAATTCTTTCTGGAGAAAGACCAGGCCAGTATTATGTAGATTGATGGCTGATGTTCCTGACATCCTGCTTATTACAGTGATGGCTCAGAAAAAGACATTTCTCTTAAATTTAAATGTTTTGAATGCAGCTATTTTTCCCTACAATCTAAAAAGCATGACATAAAAAGCATCATTATTTAATTCTAAACAGAGATAGCAGTTACTCTCATTGATATTAAAATAATAAATTTTAGTTAATTTTTAATTTTATGACATCCGTAATAACAGTTAAAACATATGAATGCACTTTTTCTGAAAGGAATAGTCTTGTTATAGAAATATTTTGTATATGTACTGAAATTATTACTACATTTCACTCTGTTTGGACATTATGAAGGGACTCACTTTTCCAACAACGTTAATTTTGTGATTTGTAGTAGCAAGCAAGCCTTTTATTAATATATATTTCTATATCTGAGTCCTAACTAATGTACTGAAGAAAGTTCCAGTACAACATTTGTCTGTACAGGCTTTTAGGCTTGATTAATCAACTCCATTTTCACTAATAGGTTAAGATACTAAGAAGTTAATTAGATTTACATTGGACATCATGCCCTGAATTACAACAAAAAGTCGAAGTTCATCTATTGAGTGTTGGGATAAAATGAACATATATACAATTATATTTGTGGGGGTGTGGATATATATTTTTTATTTCTATGCAATTATTTAAATATATGTATTTTTATATATATAAAATATATCTGTATATATACATATATAAAATATATCTATTTATATTTTCATTTATAAATTATATAGAAAAATATAATATAAACAGATATAATACATAATATCAAACTTTAATATATAAACACATATATATCTTTATATATTTTTATATTTATATATATTATATATATAGATATTTTATATATCTATTAACAGATATACATATAATATGTATATGAAAATATATAAATATATATTATATATTTATATATAAAAATATTTATTATATATTATATATATTTATATATAAAATATATCATATATATTTTATATCAACATATATAAATATATATTTATATATTTATATATTTATATAAAATATATTATATATAAACAGATATATTTACATATAAACCCAGATATATTTATATATATATAAACAGATATATTTATATATAAACACAGATATATTTTTATGTATATAAACAGATTTATTTATATATATATATATATATATAAAAAAGGACATGAGGGAACATACAGCCACCACATGCCTTTGAATTCCTGCATGCTGCAGCTGCTGCCCTGCCCTCAGACAGTGCAAGTTTCTGTATCCTGCAGCAAAGTATGGATATTTATTTGACAGGAATCCATGGCATTGGTGCTGCTTCCTCACATGGCTGAGAATGAAATGGAGCTCAAATGGATTTGTTTTGTGCACAACATTTAACATGTTTACACAGACCTGACCTTGCATCTAAAGGGTTGTAAGGAATCCCAGACAAACTCTCATTTTCCACAAGACTATCTCAAAACATTGTTTTTCTCAAAACATTTTCATCTTGGTGCCTTTAAGACTCTAGAGTGACCTCATTAAATTTACTCTGCTCTCAGTGATGGAGTGGGTAGGACTACAGGACCCCTCATTCAGTTGCCTTTCCCACAAACCTTCTTGTTTTCCTACTCTTAGGACACAAACAATGAGAAATGGGTGTGTTTGACTTCACTGATGAAGAAGAGAAAGCCCTTTAATATGATTATGCAATGGTCTAATAAAATGCATTGTTCTCTCAGAAATGAAGAATTAATAAAATATGATTTTCATCTGCATTTCCACTGGAAACACATTTTTCAGGGGTTTAATTCAAGAGTTACATTTACAAGGGACTTTTGAGGAGAGCATGTAGTGACAGGATGAGGAGGAATGGCTTTAAACTGAAAATGGGCAGGTTTAGGTTGGATATTAGGAGAAAATTATTTACTGGAAGGGTGGTGAGGCCCTGGCACAGGGTGCCCAGAGCAGCTGTGGCTGCCCCTGGATCCCTTGAAGTGTCCAAGGCCAGGTTGGATGGGCTTGGATCACTCTGGGATAGTGGAAGGTGTCCCTGCCATGGCAGGGGTGGCACTGGGTGAGCTTTAAGATCTTTTCCAACCCAAACCATTCTATAATTCTATTATTCCATGATGGCAACATCTTAAATATCACAATTTTATTACTTATTTGAATGACATCTGTGCTTCTCACATGCAGTTAAACCCAAACTATGGAAATATGGACACAACAGCAGATACTAAACAGTGCCTGAGAACAGCACTTATTAAATCAATAATTGCTCTTATCAGTCAATAAACTCCTGAGGAAGCTACTGATTTCCTCAGCACAGGATGGTTTATTCAGTCTATTGACAGGTTGTGTTATTTGCTGTTTGACCAGGCTTAAGTAAGTGTCACTCTTTGGGAAACAAATTTACAATTAATGCTTTAATTGACATTGGTAATTAGATGTTATTTGCAGCACTGCTCAGAGATCCTATAGAAGATCTATCAGAATGCTGAGTTGCCAATTCTAAAGACCAAGTACAGAAAATACTCCTTATTTCTGTTTTCTGCAGAAAGAGGTAAAAGAGGGAGAAAAAAAAAATCCAAGGACTTGCCAATGGCTCCCTATAGAGTTGGTGGCAGAGACCCAGACCTTTCCTGCCCTTTTCTTGCACATTTATCAGACTTTCCTCTTTGATTTTTATTTACTGAGACCTAGAACTCATAATTCACCCCTCACTATGCAACAACTGATGAGAAACTCGACGACAGCAGTTGCTCCTGATTTAAAGTGGACAGGGATGGGGAAGCTGAAGCCAAGAACCAGCCTGTGCACGATGAGCCTCAGAGCCTTTTAGATCTCCTCCCTGGTGCCAAATCGGTGCTGGCTGCTCTCCACCTGCCTGGCCTCCCGTGGCTTTGTTTATCTGAACACAACTCGCATTTAACCCTTTTGTTCCAGCGTTTGTCCCTTATTAGTGGCAGGGCAGGAGGGGATGAAAGGCTTCCAAAGCTCTTCAGCCCTGAATTGGCTTGCCCACACTTCTCCCATAGTCCTGTTGTTCTCATGTCTGTATTGTGGGCTGGGGATAATTCTCCAAAGGTTTTGGATTTTGACAGCATTAAGACCAACATACAAAGCCTGCACTGTTTTTACTGCACGTTGTGTCCCTACTGAAAGTGCAGCCACTGGGGCAGGGAGAGGCTGTGGAAAACATTTACAATCCTTTGTTATCCTGCTGTCCACCTATGTGGATAACAAGCTGGCTGGGCAGGAGTTTAATTTTTTCATTCTTGCTTTATATATCACTGATTGGAAGTTTTACATTCAATTTCTAAATTCAAAATAAACCAGCGAGCTCTCACACCCAACTCTGCAGCATCCACCATGCTGAGCGTCCTCTCTGCTGTCCAGCTATGTGGATAACAACCTGGCTGGGCAGGAGTTGAATTTTTTGTTTCCTGCTTTATACAGCACTGATTAGAAGTTTTACATTCAATTTCTAAACACAAAAGAAACCAGCAAATTCTCATGCCCGACTCCGCGGCATCCACCACGCTGAGCCTCCTCTCTGCCCTCCCCGTGGCTGCCTGCTGCTCTCCTGCTCCAGCAATCTGTTCAGCCGGCTGGCAGAGCCACAGTCAGCAGCAGCAGGCTACTTAGCAGCTTTTCTGCACTCTCTGAGCTCCCCACACGGGTTCTGGTTCCATACCCTGCCCGCTGTGTCCCTAGAAGGGACATCAGCCCTCTGCCAGTCCTGTGCCTGCACACACACAACCCCACACACACATTATCCAACCATCCCAGCTCCTTTGTTATGGCTCTTTGTGTTTTCTAGAGAAGATGTGGCTGCCCTGGATACCTGGAAGTATCCAAGGCCAGGCTGGATGGGGCTTGGAGCAACCTGGTGATGCCTCAGGTTTTGCTTTTATATTTTCAGGTTCTGTGCTGCCTTAGTGTGTGGGCCTGAGCTTCACATCAGGGCATGGTGAGCTCTGTGCACAGAGCAGGGAGACAAAACAATTCCTGCTCCAGCTGGGCAC
>JAWWEY010000115.1:3182405-3196713 GCA_035582745.1 Loriotus luctuosus
GCAGCTCCCAGCAGGGCCCTGCACCCAGGCCCTTTGCAATAAACCCCAAGTTCCTGACCTGGCTGCAGAGATCTCTCATCTCCATCCTTCTCGACCGTCCTCATCCCTGACACTCCTACACTCAGGATTTTCCATTCTGTGACAATGAGGGAATGCTGGACAAGGAGCCTGTGATGGGAATCCAGGGTGGCATCCCTGTGACACTGAACTTGTTAGCCCATGGATTTTCATTCACACTGATTCATGCTGTGCTGCAGGATGAGCTCTGTCAGCTGAAGGATTCACTTCCAAGTTTGCTTCTGAAGGACAACTCCTGCAGCTTGAGTGGCTCCAGAATGTGTAAATAATATTTACTGGATAGGCCAATAAATTGCAAATTAATAAATTAAAGTGTTAATTAAACACAGGTGATTCGCAGATCTACATGACAGCATTTGGTCCACACACTCTGAATTTCAGATAAATGCAAACTGTGTGAAAGAGAAAACATTTGTGGCTGAGGGTCCTGTGCATTCCATTCTCTCCTCACTCCTTCACAAAGGAAAGGAGCAGCAAGGATCTCCCTTTGGGATTCCCTTTGGGATTCCCAGCAGCCTGTTCCTGCCTCCAGCTGCTCCTGGAACTCTGAGCAGGGACAACAAGCAGGTTCTGTGGCAATGGCACATCCTTCATCAGGGTGTGCTGGCCCTGAGCTGCTCTCAGCAGAACTGGTGCTCAGAGAGGGCCCAGAGCCATCATCAGCCACAAAACATGGGCTGGAGACAGGGAAAGAGCAGTGGAGGGGAAAAATCCAAGAGTTTCCTGCATGTCCTGATGAAATCTGGTCCTGGGTGTGTTTATGGGGTGTGAGATGGGAAGGTCACAGAATCACAGAATCACCGGGTTGGAAGAGAGCTCCAAGAGACCTCCATTGCATTATTTCGAACTGAAAATTATTATATATTATATTGAACTGGAAGAGTCAAAAAATATAATCCTCTTAACATCCTAGGCCCATTAACACACACACACAAGATCGAGTCCAACCCAGCCCCAACACCCCAACTTGAACCCTGGCACCCAGTGCCACATCCAGGCTTTGTTAAACACACCCAGGGATGGGGACTCCACCACCTCCCCGGGCATCCATTCCAGAACTTTATCACTCTTTCTGTGAAAACTTTTTCCCTGATATCCAACCTAAATTTCCCTTGGTGCAGCTTGAGTTCTACAGCATTCTACTAACAAGCTGTAAAATTGCTCACTGTCTTGCTATACCTCTCTATACAAAGTCTTTTAAGGCTAAACTATCCAATTAAGAAATGACACCTAAATTAGTTTTACTTTTAACCCAATAACTTATCACTCAAAGTCCTCAATGGAAACTTTTCTGTCCAATTACACAAAACCACCCAAACCCATGGAGAAGAAGGTGAAGAAGGACCAGCCTCCATCCCAAAACCTTCATCTTGCTTTATATATTACTGTATTCTAAAACCCCAAACTCTTTAAGTTTCCCACCCTGTGACATCACACACTTCTATACAAACTCCACACTCACAATCCCAGTTCTCTCATTCCATTTTGGAAGCTTCTCCACGGCCTCAGGTCAAATGCAGTGTTCTCTTGGGGGTCTGTGCCATTCAACACAGAAAGTTAAAAAAATTCTCAGCATCCAGAGTTCCAACAGTCCTCCTCCCTTATTTTTGGGGGCAGCCAGAACATCATCATTCTGCCCCAGCACTGGTTCTGACTCACTTCCCTCCCTTCTGAGGGGAAGGAGACAGCATCCTGCACTTTTCCAGCTCAGTCTTTCATTAATTCTCCAGGCTGAGACAGATGGGGAGAGGGAGCGGCTCCATACATCACACTGCCACAAATTTTAATCCTTACATGGTTCAGAGTAATTTCTGGGAAAAGCATCATAAAAAACCCTGCCTGAAGGTTGCAGAATCAAGGCAGAGTTTGAGGAGATGAGTTAATAACCATAAAAATGTTGCTTTTCCACACAGCCTCACCTTTCCTTGGTCACATCCTGTGGCCACAACCTGGCCATAAAAGGGGACTGAGCAAGGACAGCAGGGTGGAGCACTGTCAGCTGTGGCCTGTCTTTGTTAATAGTTTAATTAATATTATCTAAGGATGCAACTGGTTGTGGTGTGAAGTAGCTGGAGAGGAATAAATACGTATCTATAAAATATTACATAAATTTAACATATTTTTCCCACAAGTATTAACGTGCCTCACAGTGAACCTGGATTTCAGCTAGCACTAAAAAGGTAAAAAATCTTCCCAAGTTGGAGAACTGAACAGTCCACTGACAGTTTTGCCACCCTTGGAGTGATATTTGGCCCATTATGAGATTTATGGGCCTGTGAAGAAGACATCTGGAAAGATCTCTGGGATAAACAGTTGCCATGGAGACAGAGAAAGTAGAAATTCTTTCAGACTGTCTTTTTGGTAATTTGAAGTCTGCATTCCTTTGAAAAGGGAGACAGGATTTAATGGCATGGAGGGAGATGAGGAGAAAATTGAACAGCAGGTCTCTTGAGCCTTGAGACTTTATTATTCACAATAATAAATTCACAGCTCCAAATCTTTTCTGTCTCAAAAGAAAAGAATGATAACATCTTTCTTTGATTTGTTCATTTCTAACTAATCCCACAACAGCACTGGAGTGGGACTAAATTGGGACACAAACCTTGAACAGTCTCTGAGTCTGAGTTGTAAAAAAATCCCAACACAGGAGAACAGGATTTTCAATAGGAATTATTCAGGCAAAGCCTGTGGTTAATAATTGCCCAGTCAACAACATTTGTCAGGAATTTTGACTTGTTTCTAAAAGGATAAACAGACCAAAGAAAACAGGAAAGAAATAAATGACTGAAAAGGGCAACTGACCTCAAGCCTATATGATTGATAATTTCAGAAATTAAATTAAATTGTGGTACAGATATATTAAGATCCCACAAAAAGAATTTACAAATTATTACTATTTTTGTTTCAGGGTAGCTCTGGGTGTTAAAAAGATTTTCTGCTCTTTTTTTACAGCTGGCAAACAAAACCAAACAAACCACAACAAATGGTGACACTGAAATCTAAATGGCTCTCCAGAGCCAGAATTGTGAAATCAAGATGCCCCTTCATATTCTGACTCCTGCTCCCCACCTTCTTGCTTTTTTGGTGTTTATAAATAGAATTATCTCAGTAGAAAATGTAGGAGAATGTAACTTCTATCCAATCTTGGGCCAAATCCACTCCTGATGTCAGCAGAGTGACGCCAGTGGGGCCACCCCTGAGAGGCATTTGTTCCTTGTTTACTCCTTCAAACCTTCAGAGGATGAGAAATAACTGAATTAAAGAACTTAATTTCTTCCAGCGTGCAAATTCCATAATCTGTCCTGGAAATTGTTCTAGTGGTGTGGTGAGTCAAACAACTCCTCATTAGAGCTCGTGGGACCTCATGGTCTAGTGGAGGAAACAAGGGAAATAAATCCATTATCAACAGCCAGCCCAGGCCCTGTTAAGGGGATGTGCACATGCTGCATTTCATGCTCCTGAACAGGAACAAATTTTAACACAGAGTTCTACAAAGCCTCTCTCCTTTTCCGTCTTGAGCTTCTCTGAGTGCCCACAATGTATTCAGAGAGTGGGAAAAAAAAATAACACTGCAAAATCAATGTGATCCAGCCTCATTGGAAATGGTATGAACAGCACAGATGATGTCAGAAGTATTTCTGATGTTTAGGAACAGGGAACACATTAGGGGGAAAATGCCCAGAAAACCACAGGAAGACCCAAAATTACAGTTGTGTTAATGCAAAACCTGAATAAATAGAGACAAGACGATTCCTCTTTGCTTGTCTGGACCAGAAGGAGTGTGATGGGTCTGGATTTCTTTGTCTAAAGGCTGGTAGGATACAGGAAGAAATGGAAAGTGGCTGCCAAGAGGACTTGACAATTTATGGTCAATTTACAGCAGCAGTAACACCAAGAACATACAGAGATATGGACCAAATCTTCACCAGTGCTGGGTTAGTCACTTCCTCCATAAAAGGAAGTCACTATCTCCATTGAAGGAAGAAGTATTTTGGAAAGAATGTGGATTTCAACAATATTTGTGAAAAAAAAGTTTGCACATCCTCAATTTCATACAACTTACCTCTGTAAATAAATAAAGAGTTAATTCCAGAAGTTTCTCCATGTCTAAAGCTGCCATAAGTCAGAGATAAATTGATTTAGAAAATTTAGAGATGGCTTAAAACAGAAATATGAAAACTAGATAAGTATTTTATTATTCTTTCTCCCCCTCTTCCTATTAGAAAGAGTTAAAGATAAGTAGGAAGGAAATTGTTCTGTAGTCTTTCTCACAAATATGTGTGGGCAGATAATTACCCTCTGATATGAGGTAATAAATAACTATGAAAATTTGCATACATATAATCAATATTTTTTTAATTGGAATATGGAATCTTTATGGAAAATGGAAAATTATCCTAAAGGCACTTCCTACAGAGATCCTTCCTTGCACCCAGGCAAAATAAACCATAACTGAAGTATCTAAAAAGAATTTGGGGAGTTCTGATTGTCTGTGACATTTTCATTAGTTGGACAAAGCATGAAAAAAAAGTATGACAGGGCACAATTCTGTGTGCTTCAGTGTCAGATCCAGAAATTTCTCTATGTTTCAGTCACCTGGGAATTTTTGACTAGCAGGGATGGCAATAACTTCAGTGTCATACATAAAGACAAGAATAAATTTCTTCCTGATATTCTATGAATGAACACGTTTTGCTATTTAGCAGATTTACAATTAAATCCTGACGTAAACTTCAGTTAAATATAAGTTTTTATAGCTTTAGGTGTGTATTTATGCAGGTATAGAGTATAGGTTTATGTTTATATTTATCTTCAGATAGATTACTCTGTCCACAGCCTATTTGAGACACAGGTAGAAGAAAAATTAGGAAGCACACAAAAGCCACTCAGTTTATAACCCAAGTGAGAAATCTCACCCATGTGAGCAGGAATGCTCATCTGCTGTAACCACACCAGTGGAAAATCTCTTTATCAGTTCTCAATCCAGGGGAATAATGGGAAACAAATCAGCAATTCTGATCTGTCCTGCATGAAGATAATTATGAAATGGGCTTGCTGACTGGGAGCACTCTGTTTAATTCTGTTCAGGATTATTCAGTTGTGATAACACTGGTTCTGCTGTGGGCAATTTGCAGGTTAGCAGAGAAGGGGTGGAATTCCATTAGTCATTATTTTTTATGGCCAAAAACCTGGAACAGACTCAAGTCCTTTCCTGTCTGGGACTGAGGCACGCTCTTAAAATACACCCAACAATCCTTCAGAGCATTTTATTAATTGTTTGTGTTCATTATTTCAATTTGGCTTCACTCTTGGCATATGGCTTGAGCATACTCATTACACACTCCAATAATTGTTTTTTCTCCTCTAAAGCATTTCCTTGTGCATTGACTTCTGTGTCCAGTAATTTTTCCAGCCAGGTCCTGGCTGGTCACTCAGTGATGGATCCTTCCAGCTTTGCCTTTTGTTTGGGTTGTGATTTGTACTTGTGTTGTTTCACTCTTGCTCCCTTTGATTTGTTTTGCTGCAAAAGGACACAAACCAATCGATTCCAGCAGCTGTAGGAGCAGGAAATGCATGGCTTGATTACCAAAAGTGCAAGCTGCCATAGAAGTCTGAAATGGCTTTTAGGAGAATCAGAAAGGCAAGGAAAAGGCTCAATAAGGAAAGCATCTGCAGGTGCTTGTCCTCAAGACTCAACTATCTGCTCTTGAAGGGTGAAAATGACATCGTTCAACCAATGTCCAACTATTTGTGTAGGATTCCCATTTGGTTTACCAAAAAAACCCCAAAAATCCTCAAAACAAACAAACAAAAACAAAACAAAAAAACCCCCAACCAACAAAAAAAAACTAAAAAAAAAGCAAAAAAACCCCCATAGAAAACCAAATGAAGCCCACCAAAACTCAAAAAAACCAAAACAAATCCCCCAAAAACAAAAACAAAAAACCTCAAATAACCAAACAAAAAACCCCAAACAACCCAACCACCAAAACGTCAACCAGAAAAACAAAATAATCTCTAAGAACACTGAAAATAAGAGGAATTCTAGGACTGGGAAGTGCAATAGGCAGCTCAGCTCTCTGAGATTATGGCTACACCTTCAGTGGGACTCAGCTTGCTTATTAAGGCACCTTAATTTAAGATTTTTAATATGCAAACTGGATGTAAATCCCTGTATCAACTCTACAAGGAGTCTTGAGAGACTCACCAGCTAATTTAGCCAATAATTTAGATGTCTAGCATCCAGTGATGCAATTTTTCCCCAAGGGGGACATTTTTTCCCTAAATACAGAGCCCAACACAGGTCTCTTCACTGAAACCACACACCAAAAAAAAAAAATTTGTTGGATTCAGAGGGAGTTGAGGTGGGATTGAGAGCAGGAGAATTCCACCTGTTCTTGCTGACAGCAGAACCCTTCCATTGCCAGCTGGGGATTGACAGCTCTCATTTTGGTAAAAAATGTGTTTGCTTAAGGAATCATCAAAATTTTAAAGGTGTGACTTGTCAAAAGATCTTTTTAAAAAACAAGCTGATCATAGCTATAAATATTTTATTAGCTGGGAAGTGAGGCTTTTTGGGTATTTCCACATGGCTTGAGGCTCAAAAATATCCAAGTTAAAACTAAAAATGCCTCTAAACTCCATGTTTACAATGTTGTGCAAGAGACAGGTAATTGCTTTGATTCATCTGTAAATAATTTATAAGACATGATACATTCATTGAGCTGTCAAAATCGTGAGCCTTCATGGCATCTGGGAGCAAATTTCACAAAGATAAAAAAGGAGGAAAGAACATTTATTTTAACAGATCAGTTTGAAGTCTTGTTGGCAAGTTTTCTAAATTCTATTCCTTTCCAACTATTTTGCAGGAATAATGGTTATACTGGGAAGAAAATGGACTCCCAAATTCAACATTCCTGTTGATAGGAAATGAAGGAAAATCAGATGACACATGAATAGAGCAGAAAGTCTTCTATCTTATTTAATATATTTTCTTAAAATAATTAAAAAACATAGGCTGGTCAAATCAACTTTTTTCCTCTTTTTTTTTTTTTTAATTTTTCTTTTTTCATAGGAGGGCCTACACATCCACTTTAGACAAATATTCTGCTTTCAGCCAGCTAAAGTGAGATTAATTTCACCTTTAAACCCAAGAGTGACATTGCTGAAGAATTCCTGCACCACAGAATAACTTGTTTCTTTGGTGGAACTCATATTAGAAAATGAAATCTCAAGCTGGGAAGCAGAACAGCACAGGCCAGGTTAATTTGTTTTCTTGCACAGAATGCAAAATTCTCCTTTCTGGAAGGAAATGTTGATACATATTAAGATTTATGACCCCCAAAACAAAATACAAGTTCTTTTTTCCTTAATTTCTATTACAAAGGAGAGGAAAAATCACTTGATGGAGTTTTCCCTTTGTACTTCCCTTTTTCCTCTTTTCTTCTGAGGAATTTGGGGAAGGAATTGCACATTTTTCATTCCCTGCCTTTTTTCCAGGAACAAATTACCAGGTCCACTCTGAGCCAACATTGCTGGATAGCAGCTCATGGGCAAAGCCAAGGATCTCACTTCCCCACCCTCATCCTCCTTTGCACAAAAACTACCAAAAAAGACAATAAAGATTGGATCTGCAGTTCCTCCTCTCTTGTTCTTCACTGGTGGAAAAGGCCAAGAACTTTGTGGGAAAAAAAATAAAGCTTACTAAGAGCTCAGGGAGTTGATATTTATGGAACAATTTAGATTGGAAAGAACCTTAAGGACCATTTAATTCCAATTCCCCTGCCATGGGCACAGGATATATGAATATAACTTTGTGCAGCTGCTTTTGAGGGTAAATAGGGCTGAATTATCTCATTTTTGCCATGCTGAGATAAGTATATACAAAGATTTTTCTACCACTTAGCAGACAGAGCAGTTAAAAACTTGTTACAGCACTGTAACTTGCTCGTCCATCTGAAGATGATTTAACTTACTGGGCTTCAGTTTTATTTTGCTGAGGAAAAATCAATATGCAAAGCCTGTCAGGAGTCCAAATTATTACACTTACTCAGCTGCATGTATTATTGAGTAGGCAGTTCCCTGTAATGAAGTTCTTGGCTTAAGTTTGTGAGGTATATTAAGAAGTAGTGGATGTAGCACAGAAGAAGCTGCAACAAGAAATGAAATTGTACAGCTGGGCAGCTTTAAGCACTGGCCACCCCTGTGAGAATGAAAGTGTGTGGTGAAGTCTCATAAGGAAAAAAAACCATTTTATGGTAAGAACAGGCTAAAAAGACTCTCTTGAGTCTTTGGTCTAGCAACATTTTATTCACAGCTAGAATTTTTCAAGTGATCCTAAAGTACAGGCAAATAAAAAAAGAAGTTATTTTAAATAAAAAGTCAGAATGTTCCTCCAGAAACACAAGTGCTGGTGAAGAGGTGATTCTTAAGTGGGCACAGAAAAATCTTCCAATCAAAGTTATGAAAAGAAAGCCTCGAAATTATCAACAGGATGTCATGGGAATTTCTTCCAGCCCATTCTTGCTCCCATCAGTTTTATTGCTCTCCCAGCACTGGTCTAAGTACAGACAACCAATCCTGTGAACAAAGGAAGCAGCACCTGGTAAATGTGCTTTCCAGAGTGGGATTTGATGGACCATTGCCAACATCTACATTTGAACGGCCCTCAAAGTTTTTGTGGGGATAGATTGATGCCTCAAGTTTTAGCTTTTGTGTTTTCCAGATCCTGTACTGCCTTAGTGTGTGACTCTGAACTTCATGTAAAGTGTTAGCAAGTTCTCCTCACAGTTCAGTCACACAAAACACTCCTTTTCCAGCCCCAGAACCAAGGACACCATTGCAGTTTTGGGCCCAAAAAGTGTAAACAACAGCAAATTGAGGAGAGCAAACCAGGAGGATGGGACTGCATAACCTGAACCTGTAATTGGATAATTAACCCCGATATGGAAATGGACCAAAACTTACAAAAATGTGAAAACTCATGACTGGAGTACATCTTGGGTCCATCCTGGGTCCATCCTGGGTAGATCCATGGCCAGGCTCTTGTACTGCCCAAGGTGTATCCTTTGAAAGCCTTTTAATAGATCCCTGCTTTATTCCTTTAACACTTTCTAGTCTCTGTTCCAGGTCAACCTCTTTAGGCATCAGATAGGAAGAGGCAACTCTGGAGAACATTGTCCTCACTGGAAAGCAGATGTTCAAAATGCAGCCCATGAGCCACTCCCTCAAAAAGCAGCTTTTGTCCTTGGACTGGGGAGGGCAGCTTTGGGGCAACAGCCAAGCTGGAAACACCTTAGGCACAGAAACTTCAAGTTCTGTGAGGAAAACTCACAGAATTCCAGAATATCCTGAGTTAGAAGGGATTATGGAGTCCAGCTGTTGGCCCTGCCAGCTGTTGACAAAACAGGGTCACACACTGAGTCTCTGCAGTGACTCTGCTGCTTTCTGTGCTCCTGCCCAGCACAAGGTCAGAGGAGCTGGGATCCTGATTGTCATCCCCAGCAATGGGGAACTTCATCATAAATGGGGAGCCCTCGCAGGGCACAATGGGAATGGGCAGATATTACAGATTTACCATCACACCAGGGGGATAAACGTGCCCTTAACACAGCCCAGAGCTCTCATTTCTAATTTCAGTCCTAATTTCAGCCTGTACTGGTAGATCCTGTTCTACTCACTGGCCATATTTAACGAATTAACTGCAGAAGCCCAAAGCTGAAGAATTAAGGAAAGGATCAAAACCTGTATTTTGTCTATATTAGTGTGTATATCAGTATCTTTGACAACCTTTCAGGCTTTTATAAGCCCAAGCAGGGATCATAAATTTTTGCTGTACAGTCCTTTATTGCCTGCTTATTGTCATCTCTTTGCCTTTGGGTAATTTGACTAAAACAACCAAATTTCCTGGATGTGCTGTGCAGTAATCCTGTGTTTTGTCTGTTACAAACAACAGGTGCTCAGAATTATTCACTTTAGGAATTTTTTAAAATTTATTTATGTCTACAATCAGTGCATTTTTTCATAGCTTGGTTTACACCCTCCAGAAAAAAAATTTTTTTTGAGGATTTTCTTAGAAAACATGACAACTTCTCTAGAAATGCATATTTCTTTTCACTGAGATTCAGAGAATTGTGGATTGGTTTGGGTTGGAAGGGACCTTGAAAGAACATCTAATCCAAATCTGCTGCAATGATCAGAGGCATCTTTAACTAAATCTTCAGTGTCTCACCTTCCACTCCAGTCCATGAAGTCAATATGTTTACTGAAGCTTTGAAGGTAATTCCAGGGATAAAATGAAGATGTCTCTGGGCAATGCTCTTCACTTTGAAGTCCTCTATTTTCCATCACTGGTTATTCAGGGAGCCTGGGTGACTGACTTAGACTGGACATGGGGTTTTTAGGAAGATCCCTCAGGTATTTTGACTCTGAGGATTTAATTTTTTTAACAAAGGTAAGGTTTTACTGCAACCCTAGATTTTTCAGGGGACTGAGTTTCCAGTCTGGAGAGACACAAATCTTCTCAAGGCCCCATGTCAGAATGTCTGGATAGCCTAAGGAATACAGGGATTGTTGTTTTATGTGCACCTGCATCTGGCCCTAAAAACCTCCAGAGTAATTCCCCATTTCTCTTGCTTCAGGAGCTTATTGAACATTAGAAAGCAATTTACAGGCAAAGTCTAGGGTTCATCCGGGGTTCCTCTGAAATGTACTCATTGCCAGAGAAGTGAAACTCAAAGTCCATCAGTGTTGTCTGGCTCCATGTCTCATCCCTGGAAATAAAGATCCTAGAAATCAGTCACACTGTGCCATTGCCTCCAGCTAGGATGGAGCTCTCTCTCTCTCACTGCTCTGTTTTCTCAGGGACACAAACAGTCTGAAGCAGCAATAAAGCCTGGCTTCTTCAGAAAATCCAGAAGCCAGCCACAGAACAAGCCATGGGAACAGGAACAAAAGAGATTTTTCACTGAATTCCCTTTGAAAAGAAGATCCAGTTGTCTGACTCCTGACTCACTCATTTTTATATGTTGCAGTAAGGTAGAAAAATTATAAAAGAAAGGCCTCAAAATCAGGCCTGCTCTGTTAGATCAGTGGCTGGCCCTGTAAAGCTGGCACTTTGCAAGTTCCCATGTGAAAACAATCCTGGTGTGAACAGTTTGTTAATCTAACAATCTATTTCTGGGTGAAAAACAACTTACACCTACATAGATATTAAATCTATGCCATGAGAATCAGTGAAGAAATGCAAACAATTATGAAGAATATGTAAACAATTTAAGAATAGAGAGATTTGATGGGTGAGAAAAATACCTTTTATTAACCAACAGAGTAATTGGCAAGAAAGCTACTAACCAATTGGAGTTTGTAAAACTGCATAAAAAAGGAGAACATGCAGCAATAAAAAAAGCCTTTGACACATTGCTCAGTGTGTTGTTTCTGTCCATCTCTACTACAACATTTACAGAAGCACAACACATTTGCAGGACCTTTAGGAAAACACAATCTCCATGCAAAGAAACTTTTTTTTCCAGCACTATGGAATAGTGCAGGATCTGCCTGCTGGGATAGAGCAGTGGTTTAAAAGGAGTTGACAATCACAGATCGCTAATCGATGATCACTCACTTATAATTCACTTATCAATTATCATTCACTTATAATTCAGATGACTTCTTAACAGTTTTTTGGGGATTTTTTTAGCTGTGGTACTACAGACATCAAAAATTCAATGACTGCATGTTATCACAGCTTCCAGCTGCTCATGACCCTACAGATACTAACAGATTAAACCATCACTCATTAATTGGGTAAGTTTTATTGCTGCTCATCATTAATCTTCTAACTGCAGTGGCCTGGTAGAACATGATTGCAATTACATGTGCTGCTCACAATTGCTTGGGACAATGTGAATTAGAAGAGTACCCACGTCCCAGAAGTAAAATCAATTCCAAAGGCGTCTAAAATCAAGGAATTATGGAATGGTTTGGGTTGGAAGGGACCTTAAAGATAACCTCATTCCACCCCACCATGGACAGGGACACTTTACACTAGACCAGGCTGCATTTACTATGCTGTGTATTTGAAAATGTTCATTAAAAATCCAAACCAACCAACCATGCAAGCAAAAATAAAAAAACCCACAAATTAAAAACCCCACTGAAAGTAAACAATAGATGAGGAAAACCCTCAGGCTGTAATAATCTCTGCATAAACTGCAAAGAAACTGCTCCCTTTGCTCTAGATCATAGTGTACACCATGAACTAGATGGTCAGAGTGGTCTTCTTGATAATATTTAAGTCTGGACTAAATAAAAGAGAGGATTTAATAAACTGGATGTCACCATAGAAACAAGGAACTCACAGGTGGAACTGTGTAAACAATGCATATTTTGTTTTTAAGCACACCATGCACAAAAATTCCATTCTGTTCAATTAAGTGAGAGTTTTTCCTTCATCTTGTCTGACATGAAAACAAAGAGCCAGACAGGCAGAGAGGAAATTTCATTTTTCGCTTTTTATCTTGAATTTTATCATTTCTTTACTTCTTATCCCTAATTCAATTTAAGTACCAATACCTCTGAAACAACGTTCTGTTGAACAGAACAATATGAAATGGCCATATGTTTTCATTTTCCAAATTTGTTAATGGCTGCTATTTTTCAGCCTTAATTATTTTAACATGCAACCTGAACCTGCATTTTTCAATGACTGAACTGCTCGCAGAGAAATACTTTTATTCAATCTGGTTCCCAGAAACTCATCTTATCCCAGTCATTATCTTACCCAGCTGCCTGGACAAATTCTAATTCACCTTTCATTTTCTTTTAACTCATGTTCCTTGCTTATTACAGTAGGACTTCCTGGCAATTCTGGAGATGACAAAAGTAATGGCTTTGAAAGAACCAGGTGGGAATTATCACAATGAATACCCTATGGGATGGAAACAGTAGCTCATACACGTGTTTCACAGCTAATGGTGTTTTAGAGATGTAAGTATTAAATTCCAGTGCTTTTCTTTCCCTTTTTTTTCTGAATGGAAGTCCAGCAAATGCTGAGAAGGTGACTAAACTCAGATTTATCAGCAGGGCATGCCAAGGTGGCAGTCCTTGTTTAAACCACCAAAGCGTGTTCCTGCTGCCGGAGGAGATAATAGAAATTTCTGCCCCATTACAGCAATTTTACAATCTTTTTACTCTGAGTCATCTTCCCTGACCATCCCCAGGCTGATGATCACCTGGCCTAAGCTTTAACCAGGTTAGGAAATCCATAGGGCTCAACTCATCCTCTTCTTGAATCAGGAGAGAGAGAAAAAGGCCATTACAGAGAACGATTTATCCCCAAATGTCAGGGACCCAGAGCTGGAAAGGAACAGCTCCAAGGAAGGACCCACAGCTCTACAGGGTTCAAACTTGGTTTAGGTCAGAGAATTTAGATGTTATTGACTAAAATACAGAGAGATAAGTTCAGGAACTCAGAGCTGGAAAGGAACGGCTCCGAGGAAGGACCCATAGCTCTACAGGGTTCAGACTTTGTGTAGGTCAGAGAATTTAGGTGTTTTTCATTAAAACCCAGAGAGACAAATTCTGTCCCTGTAGACAAAGTGGTAAAAAAGAATTTCTAAGGTTTGAGGTTAAGATACTTATGGCAGAGACTGAAGTCCCCACATCTATCCTGTGTGCAGTGGGAAACCCATGGCAGAGCTGTGCCCAGGTGGTGCAGGACACACCTGTGGCCCTGCAATCTCCACCTCTTTGCCATGGCTTACTTTACCCATGGATAGCACACAGCTCTGAAGTCAAGGGGACACAATACTTAGGAATGATTTTCTTGAAAATGAAACCCACACGATGAAGGAGACTCTGCTTCTTTTTCGCCAGGGTCGGGATTAAATCGTGAGAAGTTTTTTCATGTTGGGACTCAGATATTCTACATCACTCTACATCAGAGTTCTACAGCACTTCACTCTAGCAAACTAAAAATGGAGCCTCATCTTTCTCCCTACAAGGCCTTTTAAGGATAAAGTATCCAATTAAGAAATGACACCTCAATTATTTTTTACTTTTGACCTAACAACCAACCACCCGTGCCTGCAATGGGGACTTTCTTATCCAATTACACAAAACCACCCAAACCCATGGAGGAGAAGGTGAAGAAGAAGGACCAACCTCTGCCCTAAAACCTCCATCTTGCTTTGTATCCATTACTGCATTCTAAACCCTTAAACTCTGAGTT
>JAWWEY010000115.1:3196763-3210455 GCA_035582745.1 Loriotus luctuosus
CCAGTTCTATCATTCCATTTTGGAAGCTTCTCCACGGCCTCAGGTCAATGCAGTGTTCTCCTGGGGGTCAGTGCCTGGCAGCACAGAGATCTGAAATTCTCAGTAACCAGGGTTCCAACAACATGATTCCAACCACACTGTGATCCCTGACTGAGGATGGTCCAGAGATTCCCAGTCTAGTGGAAATCCAGCTGGGCCTGGAAGAAAAAGCTGTAGGAGCACACAAATTCTGTTTCTCCTCCCAGCACCATGAGAGTTACAAAGGAATATCCCTGCTCATCTGCCATTAATATTATGTCTAGGGTGCAATGGGGATGGTATTTGAATCCCTCTTTCCAGGAATTCTTCACCAGAAAAATTATTTTTGTACTGTTTGCCTCCTCAGGAAGAGCATCTAGGTAAACACAGCCTGGCTATGTATTAAAGAGGGATGAGAAAGAAACATCCTGGAAGCTTTTCCAAGAAGTCTGGTGGTTCATCCATTTGAGTTTTGTCCTGTCTGCACCCATGTCTAGCAAAAAAACCTTTCCTTAAATTATTCCAGGGCAGTTTGATTGTGACACCTTTCTGTCCCCTTGCTAAGCTGATCCTGAACTTTTCCAGTGGCAATGCCCTTCCAGGCTTTCAGCATCACTGATGGGACTGAATTCACAGGAAGTCAGAATCAACCATTTCAGCTTCAGCTGCTCCATTTGAGGAAAAGATTCCTTATGGAACCAGAAGCTTGGTTTGTGCTTGGACAATGAAGATTTTGGTCATCATCACCAACAGAATTCATTCAACCCAACTTCAGACTTCCACAATGATTGTGTTAATGGGCAGAGCAGAAAAATGGGCATTTATCATACAACCTTCTCAGCAGAAGGTGGATGCAAAAATAGGACAAGTTCTGTAAGTATTTGTGTCTATGAGATCCAGCTTCTGATTTTGACATCTTGACTACAAATGCAGTTTCAGTATCTAGCACTGATAAAGATGTCTCTACTTTATAAACCCATTTTGAGGTGACATGAACTCATCCACTCTATTAGGTGAACAAACTTACAGAAGTCTAAAATGGTTTGGGTTGGAAGGGACCTTAAAATTCATCCACTTCCCATTCCCAGCCATGGGGACACCTTCCACTATCCCAAACTGCTCCAAACCCCATCCAACCTGGCCTTGGACACTTCCAGGGATCCAGGGGCAGCCACAGCTTCTCTGGGCACCCTGTGCCAGGGCCTCACCATCTTCACAGGGAGGAATTTCCTCCCAATATTTAATCTAAATCTCCCCTTTTTCACTTTAAACCATTCCCCCTTTCCCAAAAACATCCAAAAAGCATGATGATAAAGTCAGAGAAATTCAGCAAAGAGTTAAAGAATGAATCAATGCTTGGAACACAGAGATAAGTGAAGCACTTTTCCTCGCATTTGCCTGAGAAAAAGCAAAATTTGATCACAGCTTGAGTCCCAAAAGGTGCACAGGAGACTTGTTCAGACAAGGACTCTACAGAATGGATACCAGAAATAAGCACAGACCCCGTGTCTGCCATCACATGCCCCTGGCTTCTCCCTTGAAATTCTTCCTTGTTCCTACCAGCTCTAATATGAATTTAGTAGAAGACACTTTATGCAGTGTCACATGGATAAATCCATCAGTGCCCAAAAAAAGCATCTTTGACCAAGGAGAGATGTATCCATAGAGATCAAAGCCATCTAGGTCTGTATTCTACTTTAAAAGGAGCCACAGAGAAAACTTTCAGGTTGTAGAGACATTTTCTTATCTATGCCCTTCCAGCTCTAGGAATTCATCAGCTTGGATTCAATCCTAGTCCTGTTGTTCTTGGGCACAGCTGCTGCAGTGAGGGAGACAAAGTGAAGTAATGTCTTCCCAGTGGTGCCAGGGGAAATAACAGCAGATAATTCAAAGGGTCTGAGAGAGCAAGAGGCTGATGAGACACTCAATAAAAAATGTGAAACTGAAAAAAAATAAACCTGCTCCATCATCTTTGTGTGATGGAAACATAATTCAAAATCTCTCCTTGCGTCACCACACTGCCTCCTAATTACCATTACCCCCTGGTGCCCTTACCAGTTTCTTTCCTGTTGATTTACAGGGTAACTTTTAACAAGAATTCAATGTGATTCCTTGCAGGAATCATCACATCCCTTCAAATCCTTATTTCCTTTCAATTCCTTGACATGCCTGGGAATGTTGCTTCCTCTCTACATTTTTCAGAGGAAGGATGGGAGGAGTGGGACTGGAAAACAAGAGATGATGTTCTGAAGTTAGATTGACTTGACAGTGAGTCATGAACACGTAATCACCAAGGAGGCCTCATCATTCCTGTTCAAATTCTTGTGCTGAGTTCACTTTTTTCACCTTGGCTCATTCCAGGTTAGTGAATTTCAGGCACTTTGAATGCTAAATTTTAAACACAAATCTGCAAATCACTCAAGGAACTCTCCCACTATTTATTTGAGAGGGAGTCACACTCAAGGGACAAGTTTGGAATATTTGCTTCCAACAGTGGAAAGCAAGAGAGGGAACAGGCTGGAAAAAGTATTTCATGGCCAGTCTATGGTTCTGCATTTCATCAGAAGGGTTCTTTCCATCACAATTCAGATTTTTGGGGTAATCCAGACCTCCAGCATGACCTAGTCAATACAAAAAAGACAGAAGCTAAAGGTGGGATATTTCTGATCAAATGTGGACACATAAATGTGATTATTCAGAACTGACATGGTCACCTTTATTCCATGTGTCCAGAGAGAAAAAATAGACATCATCTAATCTATGTTGAGGATGAAATAAATGAAGTCTCAGGCTCTGCTTGGTAGATATCCAGAGCTGCAAACTGAGGAAGGTGACTTGCTCATTGGTAGTGCAGATGCAATTGCAGGTATCAACATCTAATTAGATAAATCCCCTGCTAAATGCACCTAACCCAGGAAACTGTCATTAATTCTGAGTAACTCCTGTGTCAGTCTTTCCTAGCCCCAGGGTTGGGAACAGGTCAGAAGAGTCTGGATGGGAGAAATAGAAATAAAAAAAAGGATGCAAGTGGATCAGCAGTGAGATTTATCAATTCTGATCTGGCAGAAAATACCTGGAGGGCTGGTGAGAGCTAGAAGAGGGTCCAGCACAAACAGGGGCAGCTCCACAGTAGGACAGGGATGAAAACTCAAACAAAGGAAATTGGAAACACTGATATAAGAAATAGCCTGGCGCCACTGCCTGGGGAAGTTGAGTATGAAGTAATCACTGCTCTCCTTCCTCTCTTGTCTGCCTTTGGCTTTCATTACTCCCCTTTATCAGTTTAATTCCTCCTCCAGAGCAAGGGAGTCAGATTCTGGGTCCTGCTGAGATTTCATTTCCTTCAAATTCTCTTTTCCATTCAGGCTGTTAGTGATGACTGAACAGGAATGGACACATAGGGTCAGCACATGCCCCCTATTTCTTCTCATAGAAAGTTTCCTAAAGAATTTAAAGCGTTTAAGAGGAAGAATCCATCATAAAACTAATGGAAAAAAATAAATAAACCAAACAGAAAATCTCAAGGCAATCATTGCCTCTGAAGCATTAAAGGCATGGCCCAGCAGCAGAAGGAGAGAAAACTGCTGTGAAGAATAAAGAAATAATGAGCAGAACATCTGGGCATGAGAGGTGGAGTGGGAGAGAAAGGAGGAAACATCAGAAACCCCATTTGGTCGATGTTTTTGTTCACTGAACACAGCAAGGGGGTAAAGCAAAGGCAGCAGAGCTGAATTCCTGCCAAATGCAGGAACCAGAAGTTGTTGTTCCTCTCTTGCCACCCAAGGATGGGGCTTCTCATACTGGCACAGAAAACAAGGTCCCTAAAGGGCAGGGACTTTACCATTGTGCACCATGTGGGAACCTTGGAGAAGGATTCATGAACCCTTGTATTTTATAATATTATTCTAGATACTTCAGAAATACAGAATATAGAGACTGTTCATGTCCCAGACCCACTTTCTGTACCTGACCCTTTTTCTGTCAGCTGCCATAAAAGGTGGATTTTTCTTTTAAGTCCCAGTAACTTGACTATATTCACATGCCCCTACGGACTTCCTAAAAGCTCATGATCCCATTTCAGACCTTGCAGCTCCAATGAGGAGAAATAAATTCTCAAAAATTTTATATATTGAACTTTTTCTATGGGAATTTTCAGGCAGGAATAGTCAAAGAGGAAATTGTGTGCTTCTCCTCTGAATAAACAGAATTTTGTTCATCACTCAAGAGGGATTTCTCCCTTCTTTCAACTGTTTCTGACAAGCAAAGGAGTTATTCCCTATCTTTCTCTTCCTTTGAAAGAAACAAGCTGATAACATTTCTCCACTGTGATCATTCAGTCTTAGTGCTGAATATAAAAAAAATATATGAGGCAATTTTAATTTTTAATTTTTCCCAAATAAAAAATAGTTTTGTGTGCAGGAGGAGAAATTCAAGAGGAATCAACACCCTGCATTTATGACTATTTAATTTCTGGAGAGTTACTGCATCTCCAGGGAGTTTTGTGGTGAAACATCTACAAATTCAACCAGTAGGGAGGTGATGGATTTTTGTTGATATCCTTTAACTAAGGAGATCAAGCTTTGTTGAGAATGAGGGTGGCAGGATCTGGCTTGAAATAAGCATCATGAAATAAATAAAGATGAGTCTCGAGGTCAGGACTTAGAGTGAAATGCTGTAGTCCCAGAGGTGAAATGAAATAAATTTAAAACATGTCTACAAAAAAAAATTAAAAAAATATAATTTAAAATGCAGAGAAAAAGGCCAGCAAGCAGGATCCATGGAATGAAAGGGCTTTCAAACAAGAAATACATCAGAAGCCTTCACTGGAAAATTAATCTCTTGGAGGTGATATGGGTTTTTTTTCACTCTAAGCCATGTCAGCTGTGGAAGTCATTGCCACAGGATGTGGGGAACAACTAAAAGATGCTCAATGAGCCTGGGAAAATCTTCCCAGTGATTCAGCCTGCAAATACTGGGGGAGCAGAATAGGGAGCAGCTGGGCTCTGCTCAGAGTGAGAGCCCGAGAGGATCCAGTCCCTTCCTGCCTGAGTGGGTGACACAATTTCATCACATTGAGATGCAAAAGCCTTTTCCAATGGCTCTGGGCTTCCTCCATCTCTGAGCTGTGTCCTTTCCATTTGGAACAGGCAGGAGGAGGAGTTCAGTGTGAATAGTGTCCAGCTGTCAGGGCTATTCTGGATTTGGGTGATAAAGAAATAAAAGCTGCCTGGTGAAATGGTCTCCTCTCACCTGGGGAGTTCTATGAATTCCTGACTCCAAACAATAAGGAAAAGGTCTCATGATCAACTTCTGGCACCATTCTGGGGGTAGGAGCCAAGAAAAAGGCTTTTTTCCCCTTTTTTCCTTGCTCATGCCACTTCTAGACCAGGGAAAAATTGGGAAGTTCTTCTGTAGAGCACAAAGAGGGTCTCAAAACCACATCCCTGGGGGTGGAATGAACTGCCTGAGGTCCACTGAGCTTTCCTCACTTCCACCAGACCCCACAGTTCCTCTGCCCAGAGCTGGGCAGCAGAACAGAAATGAATTTATGCATGAGATGAATAGCAGGACCCCGATGGGAGCCCTCCTCTCTGATGGAAATGCTCCCAAGCAGCTAAAATGCAGGAATGGGTTGATTTAGAGGACATGGATAACACAGACATTCTGACCTCCTGTGCTTCTGCACTAAAATGTGCTGCAAGAAAAAGGGGAGACAAAGCTCCCCTCTTTTATCACACACAATGTGTCCTATCAGCTTTTCTCTGTGGTTTTATCAATTCCAGTCACAGCAGAAGCAGTTTGGACAGGACTCAGTACATGGGCCCTGATTTCCAATTAGTTTCTTTGTCATTCTTTGCCCTTCTCTCCTTGGTGCTGGCCACAGGCAGCTCCTGCTGCAGCCAGGAGGAAATAGGACAGGATATTAAACTATAAATTTCTTTGCTCACTGCCTCAGTTTCTTATCTCAGCAAAAGCACGAGTGTCCTTCATCAAGATTACAGACACCACAAGGATAATCCCTGCAAAGGGCCTCAGATCATGGGAGAGATTCCCAAATTATTGCTGAGATGAGGAAGGAAAACGAGCAGCACTTTGTGTCACACCCTGTCCCCAAAGCTGTTTTCACCCAGGCAAAAATCATCCAGCCATCCTTTCTTTTTAATTTTTTAATTATTATTTTCGCAGACATATTATAACCTTAAGTAAAGAAACAAATTCCTGACCTCTGATAACAACCAGGAATGGCTCTCATTCACCCCCACTGATTGAATTTTTGGTTTTAATTTCCCCAAGCTCATTCAGCAGCACTGATGCTCCTCTCACCATGAAACTCCTCTCACCAGGGCTGAAAACCCCTCCAGGCATCCCAGGAAATGGTGAAAATCACTTCAAATCGCCAGTTCAAGGTGCAGGGTCTGAGACTCACCTGGAGAAGAATCATTGAGAGGGTTCAGGGCCGTCGCCCTCCGGATCTTCTCCAGACAAGTCTCTTGCTCCTTTTTAATGATGCAGTTGGAATGGGTTGCTGCAACCTGAAATATGGGGGAAAATGAGAAAAAAAAAAAAAACAGTTTATGAGGTGATCAGGAAGTGTCAGTAAGTTTTAAGAACCCATTGCAAGAAAAAAGAAAGAAAATAAAAAAGAAAAATATCATTTAAAGTTGAGAAAAAAGTGTAACAATCTTCATTTTCTTTCTCTTTTTTCTTCTTTACTTTTACTCCTTTTTTTTTCCTAGCATGTCTAAGGCCTAATCAAGTAATTAAAAGTTGTATAAATCATTTGGGGGTTTTATAGTATTATCCCTGTCAAAATGTGATTTCTAACAGGTTTGTTTTATTTTATTGAATTCCTTCTTAACATAAAGCTGAACAAGGGTATCTCTAAATAACAGAAATAATTTAAAGAAGAATTAGGAATAAATTTCATCTTGGTTTGATCTTCCACCAGTTTCTTATGAGTCTTTGCACAATTCATTAAAATCTCTCTGGAATCTAAACCAAATTAAAAGCTGTTTCTCTGATTCTGTCACCCTGTTCATTCCTTAGTGTTGCCTTTATTTATTTCAGGAGAATTCAAGGCAAATTCTTTTGTCAAAAACAATACAATGTCAAATAAATCAGGGTGACTTGATCCAAATATTTTCTTTCTTTTTTTCTGTTTTCTATCTTTAACTCTCTAGTACAACCAACTACAAGAAAAAAGTAAAGGGGAAAAAGAAGGGAATAAAAAAATTAGTTTATAAGAGGAACATTGCAGCCAACACAATCCAGGTAATCCCAAAGCAGCAACAAAACAAAGATGTGACCCATTTCTGGAAATCAGTACAGGATTTCATTCCTATAGCTGACAGTGGCCAGGGAGTATCAATTAAAGGAGAATAAAACCTCAGATTTCATGAGATCACTTTAGAGGGGCACAGCTGAGGTTCAAATCCCACCCAGTGGAAAACACCATGAAAATCAGTGCCCTGGTTGAAGGTGATCTGTTGGATTATTCCCTTTTCTGACCCAGAGCTGGGGCAACTGAGAGGTGTTTTAAAAACCTTTATTCCACTTTTAGTCTCATGTGAAGGGTGAGACAATACAGATGTTATCATTCACACCATCACAATTAGAATTACAACTTTCAAATTAATATCTTTTTAAAGACTTTTACCATAAACACATTCCCGCAAAAATTACTAATGCTTCACAACAAAAACAAGACTTTCTAATTATAAACAAAGTAATGAAATTCTTAGACTTCCAATTTTTCCAACTGTCATCTCAACAAATTATAATGAAGACTGATAATTTCAGCTCTTAATTACAATACTCCAATAATAATTCAACCAAAACCAACAATAACTATTACTATTGTGTTACCAACAAATACAAATAAAGAAGTTACATACCAAAAAATACCTTTTAAAAACTTTAACCCATACCTAATGTCCTCCAGATAAAATGTATCAGCAATGAAGAACCAAAGCTAACAGACATTCTAACACACCTTGGTAAAACAATTCATATTACAAGTATACTAAACACAAAAACAAAAACATCACTATAGTTTCTCAAATAATTAAAATTTAGTAACGCACATAAATACTCTCACAAAAATTTTAAAAAATTACCTTATATCTACGAAATAAAATCATAATTACTGTTACAAATCCCAAAAAAAAAACCCAACAAACATCCATCCCTTCATAATACAAAAACCCATCACAATATTGAAGGAATGTATTATCCCAATAGAAAACAAAAATAAAAGTGAATTTTTAATAAAAACTAAAACAACTGTGGTTAGTATAGTGGAGCACTTTTGTTATTTTATTTCCCATCCCATTTCCTTCACTCTTGACAATGGAAAACCACAGAGGAGGTGGTGTGGGATCTGGTTCTCCTTATTTGCTAAGCAGGGACAAGCAAAGAGGGAAAGAGATCCCCAAATTTAATCTACTCTGGGTTCTTCTGGAGCCCCATCTGCACACTACAACTTTCCTTCCCCCACATCCCAGAGAATGGAGTGAACAGGGTGGATCAGGGGTGGACCCACCAAAACCTGAGAGCAAATCCCAAGGCAGGTGAAATCCTTTCAGCAGCTGAAGGGGCTGTTGAAAAAGAGGGAGAGAAACTTCTGCACAGACAGGTAGCGACAGGACAAGAGGAATGGGTTTAAAATAAAAGAGGGGAGATTCAGTGTTGGAACCCAGGACATTCCTCTGGCTGCCCTGGAGGACTCAAGACCCTGCCAGGGGGTTAGAGACCTTGGCACAGAGTCACAAACACCTGTGCCTTTGATTTTAGCCCATGGAAACAATTACCAGTTTTGTGTGAAGATGTACAAGCCACAAAAGTTGAAGTAGAATGTTAGTGAATTTGTCACACGGCGAAAAAGCAGAAGTTTGGGATTTTTAGAATGGGGGTTCAAGAGGCAAGATGGAGGAATCTGGGCGTGTCCTGTCCTTCTTCTTCTTCTTGTCCTTCATCTTCTGCTGTGATGGTGACACTTCTGGATTGGTTTAGAGACAGACTGTCTAACATAGGTGACAGGTATTGGAAAATTATTGTAAATAATGTACATGTAGTTCTTAGTATAAAAAAGCTAACACCACCCCAAGGGTGGCCAGTGTGCCACAAACCAACCTGCCAGACAGATGTCAGCAGGTCAGAGAAAGAATGTCATAGATAACAGAAAATAAACAACCTTGAGAACCAGAGCTGAGGAATCTTGACTTCTCTTTGGTCTCGGGGCTGGAAAAAAAGACTTTTTAAAGACCTCAGGGTCATCTTGACACCAGAGACCTCAACAATTCAGATCAATATTTAGGAATGAATTGTTCCTTGTGAGGTTGGGCAGGCCCTGGCACAGGGTGCCCAGAGAAGCCATGGATGTCCCATCACTGGCAGTGTCCAAGGCCAGGTTGGACACGGCTTGGAGCAGCCTGGGACAGTGGAAGGTGTCCCTGCCCATGGCAGGGGGTGGAATGAGATTTGTCTGTAAGGTCATTTCTAACCCACACCATTCAGTGGCTCTGTAATAATCCAGTTTGATGGTGCTTGTGTTGTGCTTTTGTTGGTGTGATGATGCTCTGAACCATCTGCACACTTTTTTTGGTAAATGTTAAAAGCCACCACTGCCATTTCAAGGACAGAGAGGGTTTCCTGATGAACTCTCCTGGAAAGCTTTCCTCACCATTTGTAGGAACTCATAATGCTGCACAGTTTCATCATCTCCAAGACCCCTGTAATAAATTTCAGCTATTTTCCCCCTGGGGGACACACCAGGTACAACCATATTAGATTTGTTTGTCTTCAAAACAAACACAGTTCTGTTTTAAGGGCTCCCAGGTGCCTGGGAAAGATAAATTGTCACAGATCTCCAGGATCTCCCAAGAACATAAGGGCTTTTGCTAAATCATCCCCTAAGCATCCCCAAAGATAGAGAAAATTGCATTGGCTGGCATTCAAATTCTTAGAATATATTTTGAAAAAGATAAAAGGGAAAAAACCAAGAAAAACAGAGTTCTGCTGTTAGTGCAGGTTCACCCTCCACAGTTGCCCAGGTCTGAGAGGAGTGTCCAGGGGTTGTCTCAACACACAAATGTGGCAGTTTCTATGCAGTTCACTAGGTACAGATTAGAAAAGCTGTCATTTAGTAATAATATTGTAATAGTAATAATAATAATAATAATAATAATGCATTGTCTATGCAAGTAGGATGTGACTAAACAAAAGGAAATATTTCTTCACACACTTCCTGTTAAGTTGCAGAACTCTTCAGCCTGAAATTGTGGATGATAAATGCCACACATAGATGCATATATTTATTCAGATTCCATTAAAGGATGGAGGCTAGAGACACCAGAACAGGTTTTTCCAGGTTATTCCAGCTGCCCCTGGATCCCTGGGAGTGTCCAAGGCCAGGCTGGATGGGGCTTGGAGCAGCCTGGGATGGTGGAAGGTGTCCCTGCCATAAGAGGGTGGAACTGGATGAGCTTTAAGGTCCCTTCCAACCCAAACTATTCTATGATTCCACTCCAGAATATTAAAAACCCACCATGCCCCTGTTCTCAGGCACATTTGATAAGAAAATTTCCATTCAATATACAGTGTAAAGACAAAAGAGTGTGATTTATCCTTACTCTTTTTTTTGTTATCTTCTTTGCTAGAGGTGTATCAAAGCCAGGACGTGATTGATTGTAAAGAAAGCCAAAGATTAAAAGCTCAGACGTTATTGTTCTTGCAGACTGGCACATCTAGTCAGAGGTCTCTGAGTAAACTGAATGATTAGATTTAGTCTAATGATTAAATTTAGTCAACTGTATCCCAGTAAGTGTGGCTTAGGAGGCTCAGGTGTGGACAGGGAGAGCACCAGAGCCACGTGCTTCACTTGTCCCTGCAGCTTTCCTGCAGCTTTCACTGTTGCCACAATATTCTGATGTGACTTCCCATCACCATCTTTGTGCCATTGCATAGCACTTCATCAACAGATTAAAAAAAAAAATTTGGGGAAGGTGGAAACTGAAACAGAAAGCAAAGCAAAGGAGGAAGCATCAAGCTCAGTGTCAGAGGAGAGAACAGGAGCAGCCTGTCATCCCTGCTAACAAGCAATTCCGTATCTGAGAAAATCAAAAAGGCTTGAATTGTTCATGACAAAAGACATTATTATTGCTGCTTTAATTGAAAGGATGTGACCACAAAAAACTGATTTATTGCCTAGATAAACATCAGTCTCAGAGGCTGTGAGATTTTAAGGAGCAAACAGTCAGCCATAGACCAAAGAAGTAACAAGTTCTTTGTTACAAGACAACATAGAACTTTCTAAACCAATGGGCAGTTGCCACAAAGTTTACTTTGCTTTTCTAACCCATCACCTTTACTAAATTTTGTGGCACTGCAGATACTTTTATCCAATGGGCTTCTGTCACACTTACACACAGCAGCTTTTATTACAACCTCTAAACTCTCAGTTTACTCTATACAACCACATTACTATATTATAAACCCTTCACTAACTTACCCAACACAGATTTTAACTTGCTTAAGGCACATTAGTTACAACCATAGAAACATAAGTTTATGATTTTCCTGCTTAATATCTGTGTATTGTATTTTTACAGCAATCTGAGCTTCTCCCAAGGCTGCAACTCAAACCCTCCTGTGTCTGTGGAAGTTTCTGCTTTTCCATTTCCCACAAGAAGGTTTGTCTGTTAAATATTATCACATTGTTTGTCTGTTGAATGTTGTCTGTTTTAATGTTATCACATTTTCCTAAAAGGATCCAGGGATTTGATGTTTCTCCATCGACCATGGAGTGGCAGAACCTTTAATTTGCCAAGTCAGGCTTCAACAAGTGAAGGCAGAGCCCGATTCCAATGGCAGTGCAAGCTTGAACTCCAGGCCTTGTGATCCCATTTCTTCTGCCTTGAGGACATTTGCAATTTCCTGTGCTCAGTAGAGACAGCCTGCTCTCAGTTTCCCAGAAGAGATCAGTGATATGTGCCGTTAAAGAGTGTTTTGACACACACTAGAAAAAATCAAGAATCCAAGTCGATAGTGCGTGAAATTCACAGGTCTTTGAAAAATTTATTACTCTCAATGAAGTGAAAGATTCTGACTCACATCAGTTTAGAGAATGTGTATATTCATTTAGATACAGAGACAGTAAAATTCAATATCTGTTTGGTTCTCAGAGAGCACAAGAAGCTGGCACGACATGCAAAGGTAGAACAAATTCAGAGCTTTCATTTCCCTTACGTGGTTTTTATTAAGGTGGCCACCACAAATATAAACTGGTTATGCTTTGTGCAAATTCCAGTACTTAATTCTTTGCTGTTCCCTTGAACTTATGGCAAAATTAACAACAATCATGTTATGTTACAACTTCTGTATTTACAATAAATTTGTTAGATATAATTATATTTTTCATATATATTTATATACTATAAATTTGGTTTATATAATTATATATACACATCAACCATGCAGAACAGTCCAGCCAAGAAAACCTGAACTACCTTTGGCTACATTCAGTTATTCAAAAACCACTATTTTGCTCATTCGACCTGATGGCCTCAGGTCAAATGCAGTGTTCTCTTGGGGGTCAGAGTCTGTCAGCACAGAAAGTCTAAAATTCTCAGCAACCAGGTCTTTGACTACATTCAGTTATTCAAAAAACACCATTTTGCTCATGTTGTTCTCAGTAAGAATATTCACAACTGTTATAAATCTTGATTTCTCTACATGAGTTTACTCAGAAGTGAGATGTCCCCAGCATTCCTGAGAACCTCCAGGATAAGAAAATCTGCTTTGAAGTCCTAGTAATGATGTGATGGTGAGATGGGAATTCACTTGGCATTTCTATAAAGGCCAAATCAAACATGGCAATTCAGTACCACTAACTGTTTTGTCCTCTTCTGCATTTTTGTGTTAAGTCTTTAAAGTCCTGGTTTTTTTCCTTTTTTTTTTTTAATGGGAACATTTCTACTCCATTCAGGATATACCATATCAGGCACTGTGACAATGAGAGGGGTAATGAGGGGACAGATAAGAATCAAAAACAACAACAGCAAATCTCCATTAAATCCTCCATGGCCATGGTTTTACATCAACACAAAGATGAATTAGAGTGTGATTCAACTTTTGCCTAAGTGTTGTTCCTAAAATAATGCAAGAGAGGAGTTTAATCCACAAGGTAGATGAGATCACTCACTTCAAGCTGAATTACACACATTTTACTAATTCTATTATGACTTCCAGTATTGAAAAGTTAGCTTCAAAAATGATAAATTGTTCTGTGGGCATTGCCAAAAGAGGCTCAGTTTGTCATGGAAACAACACTGCTGAGTCCCTGTTCCCACCAAGCAATGATTCAACTGGTCACACCAGGGCCAAGACTTGCAAAAGGTTCTGTTAAAAATAGAGGGGTTTGGGAAGGAGCTCTGACTATCTGGATATTTTTCCAGAACTGATTTGCATCACTGCTGGGCCCCACAACACTGACTTGGCAGTCCAACAAGTTGTTGTCCCCAGAAATGTCTGAGATTTGCCACTCAATTGCATTTTTTGCCTTCCTGTGCAAATGTGGGAATCTATAAAATCAGAGGGGTTTGGGAAAGCTGCAAAAGGCAGGCCTCAGAAACAGCAGAACTGTGATTAGAGCTAAGCAGCAGCCATGAGATTGGT
>JAWWEY010000115.1:3221337-3246495 GCA_035582745.1 Loriotus luctuosus
ACAAAAACAAAAACAAAAACAAAAATAAAAACGAACACAAAAAAAAAAAGAAAAACAAAAAGAAAAAGAAAAAGAAAAAGAAAAAGAAAAAGAAAAAGAAAAAGAAAAAGGAAGAGAAAATGAAAAAGAAAAAGAAAAAGAAAAAGAAAAAGAAAAAGAAAAAGAAAAAGGAAGAGAAAAAGAAAAAGAGAAAAAGAAAAAGGAAAAGAAAAAGAAATATAGTTCCGAAGTCCTTGAAATGGTAACATCAAATTGTCATAATGTTCTAATTTATTGAGATTGAAGTTAATAGAAGGAAGAAAGTTTTGTTTTCCAGAGAGAATGACAGGATCAGAAATGGGAGCAGCTCTTTTGGCTGCTCTGATTTCCCTGCTCTCAGAAGAAAACATTAACACATGTAAATACTCTCTGTGCAATCCATGCTGAAGAGAGAAACAGAGCAGGGATTCCTCTGCCAGGAGAGCAAATTGCTGTCATACTTCAGCTAAACAAAGATTTGAAAGCAAAACTGGTGGAACCTCTTTTATATTGTCCCTCATGGATTATTCTGGGTTATTCCAATGTTAACTCATTTATTTGATGCTCCAGATTATGAGTTCAAAATTCCTACATTACAGCTTTCATTACAGATAAATATTTCACATTTTCACACATGGAAAAAAAATCACAAAGCTCTGAATAATAGAAACAATGCCCAAAAGCAGTACTGAGAACAGAATTTTCTCTAGATTAATGTTATTCCTGTCAAACATCCCTGTACACATCTCTGTCAAACTCTCTTTTCTTCTTCCTTGCAGTACATTAAATAGGATTTAATTTCCCATCATTTCCAATAGCTATTTTACAATGGTTTCTGCCAGCTTTGCACTGGTTGGTGTTTGGTTTTTTCCCCAAATTTTCCCTTTGCAGGCAGCACCATGTAGAGGGGAGCTGCCCTCAGCATAAGATGAGCTGCCCCTAAAATACTGATTTTCATTCCCAAAGCATCATTTTGGATTGTGATAACAGAGGTGTAGCAAAAAATCCAGACATACAAAAGGGAAAAGAAGTTGCATTTCAATCTTTGTATTCCCTAAATGAAATATCTGCAGAGTTCATGTTGTAACCCGAAGGTGAAAACCAATGGAAAATAAACTTTATTATTTTTTGTCTCCATGTTCTGCTTTAATTCACAGAAAAAAAAAATCTCTTGAATATTAAAATAGAATCAGCAAACAGCTGGATAAATGGAATAAATAAACTGCTGTGGAGAAGGAAAAAGTATATAAATGCAAAAGTGAAGGCATTGCTTTGCAACAACACCCAGAGTGTCCCCAGGCTGTTCTGCCATGTGCTATCCATGGGCATGGATTTTGGGGGCTAGAATAATTTGGATACCAGGCCATGTGCAAAGAAATGTGTGGGAAAAGGCAGAAAAACAGTGATGTGCAACGAAATAATGACCTGAGGTCATCAGATCCAACCGATGAAATTTTTAAAGGGTTTGAGCTACAAAAGAGATGGAATACACAACCCAACATTTCCTCCTTTTTTTTTTTTAATTTAATTTCAGGATACTGAAGACACAAAGCTCAGAATTTCTGAAAGCCAAGAAGAGTCAGGCAGAGCTCCTTAGCCTCACCACCCTAAAAAGGAAGAATTTCTTCCTAATATCCCATTTAATCTCCCCTCTTTCAGTTTAAAGCCATCAAGCCTTGTCCTAAGATGAGCTCCAGTCTGGACACTCTTCTGTCTAACAAGTTTACTGAGTTTCTTGTGAAATTTACCTTTCTTAATTTCTTAAGTAATCAAGAAAGAATCTCTGCCTTAAACATTCCCATTAAACTGTTAGAAATTTAATTTTACTGAGATTATGGTTCTTCTGTCAAATTCAGTTGAACTGACCCACAGCATTCGGGTTTGAAGGGTACATGGAAGAATAAAAAAATCAATATATTTCCATATATGTTATCATATTAATTTGCTGCCCTAAGGGTTTAAAAGCTCTTCAGCATCTTTCTACCCACTCCCAATGATGCTGTAAAAAATTCCTGGCTCTCCCACAGCTGCTCTGCAAACGAAGAGTTCCTGGGAATTCCCAGAGCTACAGCCACTTGTGGATGAACAGTAAACTCATCACTTTGGGGGGCAAACATTTTAAACTGAAAACACACAATGAGAGGAAATGGTTATTTTAAATGAGGTGCAGTTTGTTCACCTGGTGTTTCTGACTGAGTTCAGACAAAATAAACAACACATGATGCCCAAAAGGTTTGGAGCTCACATATTTATGTTGCTGGAAGAGGTGCTAAAATTGAAATTACATGAGAATTTAATTGCTGTTGCAGAGCAAATCTGTTATTTCTTTTATGTTTTTTTTTAAATAATGGAGACAATTATCATAATTGAGACCTAATAACTAAAACCAGCTCAGCCAGAGGGCAGCAGGGAAAAGAACATTTTAATATCTCTGAGGAAGTGAAAACAACCTGCTACCCTTGAGCTTTAGCATATCTCTAATCCTACCCAATCTCCATTTTGCATTATCAGTTATCTTGCAAGCCCTTAGCAAACAAGAAAGCATAAAGTAAATGTCTAAAAAACACTTTTATGTCAAATATCAAAAATATTCAGACGTGGCTAGCAGTGAAGAAAAAAACCAAATTAAAATCTCTGGACTTCCCCTTCCCAAATATGAAATTATCAGTGGGTGAAATTGTTGACAAACTGTTGTAGAAGTCTTCAAACCCAAGGAAATCTTGGATTTAGCCTAAATAACCCCTCAATAACACATTTTGGTCACAGATTCTGAGTTGCAGAGAGACTGTGGGGCCAAAATCATTTGGAAAGAGGAGACAGCAGATAAAGTGCTTTCCTCTTTCTAAAACTCTTAGAGAATTAATATTCCCTTAAAGAATTTTGCACTCCAAAAGGAGCCCACAGAGCAAGAAAAGAGCGCTGCAGAAATGTGTGATTGGGAAGGGCAGGAACAGTAAAATCCTTTATCATTCTGAGATCCTCCAGAGAAATCCAGATCTGGAGGGGGCTGCAGCAGTGAGGTCAGGCACTGAGCATGTACAAAGGTTGGGAAACCATCAAACTCTCCAGAAAAAATTAAATCTGGATCAAAGATGTTCCTTGAGACTTTTCCCTCAACATGTTGATTGGATTCACAGTCAAAACCATACTGATAGCAAAAAACCAAAAAAACAAACAAACAAACAAACAAAACCCAAAAAAAACCCCAACAAACAAACAAACAAACAAACAAAAGCCCAAAAAACCCCACAAAAAACATTAAAACCCCAATCAAACAAACAAACAAAAAACCCAAAACCAAAAAAATCACAAGCAATTGACATTTGTTTCTTTCTGAAAGAGCTGAGGAGTGTTAAAGTGTTCATTGCTATATTGTTTCTTGTTTGAAGAAAATAAGAATTTAGAAAGCTTAGATGCAAAAAAAAGGGGGGAAAATGGTTTAAATTGAGATTAGATTATTTGAATTTTATTCGAAGTAATAATTCTGTGAAAGTACTACAGAATATTTTTAAATGTTGTTCTGTGAGGAAAATATTTTTTTCTGTTTTATTTAAAATAGATCTTCTTTGGGTTTGGGGTGTTTTTATGATGATTCTGAAGTATTTAATGGATGCATTTATAGTAATTTTTTTTTGCTCCAGACACAGAGATCCATTGGCATCTGCCCTCACTCATACAAGAACATACATTTAATATTGAATTTTAAAAGTGTGTTCCTGGAACCAAGAGTAGTAAACAGCATTTGTGATAACCTTACAAACCTCCCCACCAAGATGAGTCACAAGGAACTGAAAATTCAAGACAGTCAATTGGGCAAGGCTGAGTTACTGTCATCTATTCCTGATGCACAGAACATTTATTATACATGCCCAATAAAAATGAGATTTCTAAAAACTAAAGAGACCAAAGTTTAGTCTGAAATAATTTTTTTTAGGGCCTTGCAGTAAAGAGAGCATCAGGGGCATTTTAGGATGGGTTACACCAATGTCTAGAGGTGTCAATCACTACGTACAGAAGAACACTAAATATAGAAGAATCAAAATTATATAGAAGTATAGATAAGTATCTTCATCCAAGGTTCTGGCACAGGTTCCCAGAGAAGCTGTGGCTGCCCATGGATCCCTGGAAGTGCCAAAGGTCTGGTTGGACGGGGCTTGGAGCACTCTGGGATGGTGGAAGGTGTCCCTGCCCATGGCAGGAGTGGCACTGGATGGGCTTTAAGGTCACCTCCAGCCCCAACCATTCCTGGATTCTCTGATTCCAATCCAGATATCCAACATTTAGGGGGCTAATTGTTGCTCTAAGTGAATTTCCTGACTTATTTAGGTGCAGAACTCAGCCTTAACACACACACACAGGAAAGTTCAGAGGCAGCTCTGATTCATTCATGGCGTCCTTTTAGGCAAAACTGGCATGGAAGAAAAGGATCACAGAGATCATCAGATTTTGGTACAGATGGCATCCACAGCTCCAAAATCTGCACTTCCACGTGGGGAAAACAAACCTGAGAGAAACACAACTTTCTGGTCAGGAGCACAAGTTTCCCTGGAGTGAACAACTCACGCCTTGCCCAGGGCAGCAGAGAAGGGTTTGTGGGGTTGGGTTCTGTGCCCTGGGGACTGCAGTGACAGGAACATGTGGGCTTTAGGGCTGGCAGGGCTTTCTAAGGGGCCTCACAGAGCTTAAACAGCTGGCAGGTTGAACAACCAGGTTGTTACTCCTTTGGACATCAATTTTGGGGCTTTTGTGGGTAAAAGGGTCTGACCAGATGTGCTTGGAGGAAAGCACTACATAAACAGTTTTCTTCCAGGAATATTGTGGGGTCTAAGATGACTTTCAATTACTCTATTTATTTTAAAAGTCACATCCACTCCCTTGGTAGAAAATTGGAAAAATCTGCATGAGAGGGAAGTGCCAATTTGAGGTCAGGAGCACAGCACATTGGAAGCCAGGCAAACTCTGCTTTCCCAATCCCAGGGCTGGCCCCAGATGATTTTTGGAACTTTGGTCAGCAGAGTTTGTGGGCTGGGAGGCACTGACCCCATCTGCTCCCCCAGGAAGGATTCCAGCATCATCCCCTGACCCCCAGGCAGGACCCACCTTCACTCTGACAATCAGCAGGCTTCATTTCACAGATTGGGAAAAAAATCTCTTTATTGCGAGCCCTGCTGAGAGGGGCAGGAGGGAATACAAGAGACAAATCCCTAACAGGAATAGTGCTGTAAATGTGATTTTTTTTCATATTTTTGTCCTCTCTTGCTGCTCTTTTGCTCCCATTTCCCCCTCCTCTCCATGCAGCTTTGGTTCTGCATCACAGCTCTCTCCTCAAGCTGCCTGCACAGGAAATCCTCCTGGGCTGCTGAGTCAGTAAACCCAAGGAATTGCAGGCAGCACTCTTGAAGTCTAGAGACCTGAAAACAATCCCTCCAGGAGCTGGGTATTAACAGCTGAGCAACACAAAAAATCACTGATTCTGATTTTATTTTATTATTTTTTTTACAGCCTCCTTTTCTAAGAACTCTTTCTAGTGCCCCATTTGTTATTTGACTGCTCATCCAACCCTCCTGCAAGCTCATGAATGCAAAACCAGCAGGGAAAATAAAAAGTCACAATGATTAATGCCTTTAAATCAGTGTTGTCATCATTTTATTTGCCTCTCACAGAAATTATTGCTACTTCCAGAGGGCAAAAGAAAGGAACATTTTAATATAAAATAGGGCAACTATTTTTTGCTTTGCTACCTGCTGCTTTGCATTTCTAAGACTGAGATACCTTGTCCGTTCAAAGGAAAGTTTTGGTAGAAATTTGTGTTTGTCCATAGTGTTGTGAACCACATTTGGGTAGAATATGTGTATTTTTAGATTTTTTTTTCCCCCTGTCATTCATCTTTTGTGCAAATTACCATAAAAAGCTTAAAAATCTTCAGGCTGGACAGGGCTCCGAAAATCTTGGTGTAGTGGGAGGTGACCCTGTCCAGGACACCTGACCTTCAAGGTTCCTTCCAACACAAACCATCCTATAATTCTATGAAAAACAATGTAAAATTTTTACATTTTAATCAGGTGTCCTTCTTTAACTTCTGCAATAATCCTGACTGGCACCTGAGGTGCCCAGGTGAGGTTACAAGTGTCAGTGCACCAGACAGAGCACCAACACAATTTCCAGGGCTCCCACCACCTTCAGGAGTGTAAAAAACACTGAGTTATCTCATAAAGAAATCCACAGAGACTTAGAGATATGGCAGGAGGGAATCCCACTCTCACTCTGGCACTCTCTGGAAGTCCCTATCCCACTTAACTAACATGGTAACAACAATCTGGGACTTGAAATCCTAATTTTTGTGCCTCTGGAATGTCCTTGGGGTTGGTTGGTAGTAAGGCCTCTGTGGTTTGGCCAAGCTGATTTTTCTCAGATGTTTTTTTGTGATACCAGAATTCTGAACCTTCTCTTTGGAACTGTTTTACTCAGTATTACACATCCAAAGACTTTGTTTTTTTCTATTTTAAACAAGGCTTTTAAGAGGCTGCTATTTTCTCCAGATTGCCCCCAGCACCAGCTCCTCCTATTAAAATGGAAAAGCTCCAGCAGCATTAATGCCTTGGTTAGCTGAGTTTTTATCTCCTGTGGAGAACATTCCCAGCAGTCCCCAGGCTGTGTTTGTATATAAAATATTTATCTTTTCTTTACATAAATAACAGGGAAGTCTCATGCAACTGGGCACTGTGTTTGAGAAACCTGCAGTCCTGCAGAGAGCTTGACTTCTCTAACAGGGTTATGAGATGCTACAAATCACCAGGCAGGTAAACTCATTAAAAGCTCTCTCTCATTAAGCCCAGGAATGGAAAAAAAATGGTTTGCTTAAAGAGCAGGGACCAATCCAAGCTTTTATGTCTGTGCCTGAGGAGCCTCATGTTTGGGCTGGGCTTGAAAACATTGCAGGCTGGGAGAGAAACTTGTAGAATATTGTCTGAAATACACTGTGCCTCATCTTTAAAATATAACAGAGGCTGGAAGGTGGATGGTTCTATTTGAAGGTAGCCTGGCACTGGAAGTGACAGCCAGGGATGAATAATGGAGGATTGAGAGAGTTCTCTGCTCTGCAGCCTCTACACACCCTGAGAAAATTGAGAAATATTCCCCCCTGCAGCAAACAGGGGCTGAGCAAACACTTCAGCTCCTCTCCTCAGCTCTTCATGAATTACTTAACTCTCATCAGATCCAGGTTTCATTCTCTGCTCTGGGAGGTGCTGCCTGCACATCCAAATCTGTGTTTGCCCACCTGACTCTCACTCAGAGATGACACTTCAGTGTTGTTACACAAGAGGCATCACTTACACCTTCCCTTTTCCATATTTCTCTCTTTTTTTTTTTGAAGAAGAACTTTCTTCCCAGCTGATCAAACATTACACAGAATATTCTGCCACTGGAAACATTTAAGTGTAGCAACATTAAATACATACCCACAAGAAATTCCAAGTACCAGGTGAAGAAATACATCAGATGGAATTATTCTGGACAGTTAGAACACCTGCATTGCAGTTACATTTAAAATTCAGTTCATACACCAAGCCAACTTTGTGAGTCATGAAACTCATTGTTTTCTCAAGTACATTTGGAACCAGACAAAGGAATTATGGTTTGGGATCCTTTCTTCCCTATAATTTTATGATGACTTTTGTTAATATTTTCCAATTAAAAAAACCCACCACAACAGCACATAGCCCAGTGTTATCACAGATGAATGGAATGCAAGGTCAATCAAAATGCCAGTCAGAAAAACCAAAATGCCAAAAAAAAAAGACATCATGGAATCCTAGAAAGGTTTGGGTTGGAAGGGACCTCAAAGACCATCCAGTTCCAACCCCCTGCCATGGACAGGGACTCTTCCCACTATCCCAGGTTGTTCAGAGTTTCATCCAAAGCAAAGCATGGAAATTACTGGGAAGAGCGGAGCCATCTGAAAGAAATAGGTTCAAACCAGCTAAAATAGCAACACAGGTATTTAAATCTAGGAAAGAACTTAAATGGCAGAAAAAAGTAAAGCTCAAGAATTCCTCTAAAGGCCTCGCAGGCAGCGTGGTGCCTTCAGTCCTGAGGGGTTCATAGGTCAGGTTAATGCAGAGCAGCCTGTAAAACATATGAAAAACTGAATCACCCTTGACTCTGACAGTCAGAACTGGCTTAAAATGCTAATTTCTTATTATTTCTTTGCATATTATTTTCTTGTTGTCTGGTCAGAGCCTGTACTTGAAGCCGCCTGGAATTTCCCATTCATACTTGGTTTTCTTTTTGTCTTTTCTTGATTTGTTCATGGATGTGGACATCAGTTTGGGGCTTCTGTGGGTAAAAGGGTCTGACCAGATGTGCTTGGAGGAAAGCACTATATAAACAGTTTTCTTCCAGGAACATTGTGGGGTCTAAGATGACTTTCAATTACTCCAATTATTTTAAAAGTCACATCCACTCCCTTGGTGGAAAATCTGGAAAATCTGCATGAGAGGAAAGTGCCAGTTTGAGGTCAGGAGCACAGCACATTACAGATGGTTCACAGGGAAAGGGTGTGCCCCAGTGGAGAGAAATGTGTTACCACAAGAACTGCAAAAGAATGACAGCAAGGGAAGAAGCATAAATAACATTATATTGTTCCTGAAATCTGGTCTGTGAAAAGAAATGTAAGGATTTAATGTGAAATGAATACTTATAAACAAATTATTGTGTAATCTCTGTGGTGAGCAAACACACAAATTCATGTGTGTTAAATGGTTAACTTTAATGTCTGGATTCTTGCAAAGACTGCAGAAAAACCTTATAATCATAAAAAAGGCCACAAACTTTGCAGAAGCAGCAAAAACAAAGCAGTGCTTTTTCTTATTAGCTCTGGTTTGCTATTTGGTATTTCATTAAGAACTGTTCTTTCCACAAGCTGGAGCTGATCACTAATTATCCAGCTCAGCAACCACAGTGATGTCCTGAAACGTGAGCAATTGGGAATTTGCTGTCCTTCTCCATCTGCCAGGAAGGTCACCCATCTGAGAGCCCAAGAGATTTGTTCATTTATCTCCCTTAATTAAAAACTGTTCACCTCTAAATAACAAGACACCTTTCAAGGGTCTCGAGCCGAGCACTGAAAATCTCGAAATATTGAAGGCTGTTGGCCATTTAACAGAAATGCCTTTTGTCTTTTGGTAATTTAATTATTTTGGTTGCAGTCTGAAAAATATGCTTGCATGGCCAGGAATTCAGCTTTCCAGGACAGGATCCATGTCATCAACATTTCTGTGTCCCAACCCAGGATCTAAATTTGAGCTAAACTCCTTTTATAGGCAGGAATCTCACAGTACCTAAATCAGGTTAAATTTGGGGGGCTTTCCCCCCATTAACTTAGATAGAGATGTATTATAAAAATTAAACATACTCAATTTTTAATAAGTAATCATTTCTACCTGAGCAGGAAATCCAAGGAAGAGTCACAGAAACCACGGTCTAGATAAAAATTCCAAGGTCATATATTTGTATGTAAAGGGCTGTATTATTTGCATGAACACAACTATGGCACCAATTCCAACCCAATTCTAAAGAATTTAGCTGAATTATGCCACATAAATCAGATGTGCAGTGAAATGGACTCTAAATAAGAGCCAAAAGAAAGAAAATGTATTTTTTGTGTGCCAAAGTAAAACCAAGTTCTCTGTGCTGCCTGCTATGCATTGTAGAAGACAGGCCACATAACTGATACACAAAAGCAAAAAAATCTGCAAAAAACTGCTAAAAGATGTTCTGGTCACAACAGCATCACAATAAACAGCTGTCCTTTAAAAATAAAACTAAATGTCATTAATTCTTTCAAATACTGACTATTAACGTGCACAAATGTGAAAATATTCTGTGTATTAAGCAAGGGTAAAGCATTTGCATGGAAGTTGTAGAAGGCTTTTTATGGGGAATGAGCTGGAGGATTGAAATCCTGGTGCTGTTTGTCACTGAATTCCTGGGAGCACTGCTCCTGGAGAAGAGCTGAAAAGCACATTTGTGAGCAATGGTTTAACACAGAATTGTGCTGAATGCAACAAGAGGTTATTGCAGGGCTTGTGTACAACTCCTCACAGCTACAAAGGGGAAAAAAAATCTTTTTTCAGTGGTTTTGTGGCTGTTATTGAGGAGAGGTGCAGTCACTGTGTGTAGGGACAATGCAGAGGGAGAGTTACAATCCCCAGATGTGTTAACACAGAGTTATTAATGGAAGAGCACGTTGTTTAGCAAGTAAAGACTTGTGGGGAAAATTAATCCCTGTCATCTTCATAAAGAGTTGAATATCTTCAGAAAGATGATGGATGACTTTAAGTGCCTTTGGTATCTTTAGAGGCCCATTTGTGTTGTTTCTTAAAATTGCTCCTCTGAAAATGGAGGCCTCCAAAAGCAATGCCTGGAATATCTTGAGGTTTAGGTTTCATAGTGGGGGGATGTAGGGAATCTTTAATTTTATCCCCCTGTCTGGAAAAAAGATATTCTTAAACCAATGGATTTAAAACAGAAGACACATTATTTTTTTTTTCTAATTATGACTTTGTTTTATTTTGAATCTTGGTTAAAAAACAGTGAACAAATGGCCTCAAGGGATGGACTTGCCCTTCTCAGGATGAGCAATGATCACAGTCCTGATTCATTAACAAAGGAGGCTGGAAAAGTCTTAACCCAAACTACGAGACCACCCAGAAAAATCCAGAATCAGTGTCAGCAGCAGATCCTTCCCTCTTGGCAAATGCTGCCCTTGAGAACATGGATTTATAACAGAATAATGCAAACAAAATCATTTTTCCTTACCAGAGGAAGCAATATGAGGCTGAAGAAGCAGACCTTCCAGTTGATGGCCATCTTCTCTCCTAATTTTGGACAAGTTTTGTTCATTAACACTGAGATTGGGGCTGAAGCACAGGCTCTGCTGATATTTTGAGGTCTTCACATCAAGATCTCTGCAGCAAAAGAGGGAAATTATTATAAATATGTAAACCACGGAGGGAATGAAAAAGAAATGGACAGCAAACAGAGAACCCAACACTTGAACTGCAAGTGGCACTTATTAGAGATCAACCAGGCTTTTGTAGATGTTAAAGGTGCTCTTGGATACCTAATTTAAAGTCAAAGGACTTGGTGTGATCAGTAACTTGTGTCAAAGAAATGCTGGAACAGGTTCTGTAGCTGCAAACACCTAAACTGTACCCAGGGGAGGAGAAAGGGTGGATTATTTAAGACAAGAAAAAAGAACTTTCTACTTCATCTCTGAAGTTGTGGTTTGCGCTTCATGATTTTCAGTAATGTCTCAAAAGCAAAACTGTCTGGGGGCTTTTTAGGGGTCTGGTTCCCAGTATAGTTTGTCCAGACAACAAATCCATTGCTAGACTTGTTAATAACCTATTAATAAGCTTGTAAATAACCTGTTAATAGGTTTGTTAATAACTTTTCTGAGAACTTGGCAGTAGGGTGGCAAAAGAATGAATTGTAGTCTCAGGCTAAGGATTCATCCAGGACATAATCAGGAATGATTTATATGAACAATGCCATCCATATCTGTGATTTCCACTTCTTGGCCTCTTCCCTGGAAGAATTGAGGACTGGGAGGAATGGGGTTTAAGATTTGGATTTATTTCTCATTATCCTACTTTGATTTGTAAAGGAGTTATTTGTAAAATAACTTTTAGAACCAAAGGACATTCAAGTTTTATACTGACACTCAAGTTTTATACTGCAACACACTGCCAGGACATCAGCATTTAGAAAGGAGAGAGTCTTTCAATTAAAAAATAAAAGAGGAAAATTAATCTCTCTCTAAATTTTGGGAGAACAATGATTCATGAAATTCACTCCTAACTGATCTGTTTTCTCCTATCCTCACTTGATCAGTCCCTCAGGCTCTGTTCTGGCACTGAATTCAATTACTTAGCTGTATTTCTGATGGTTTATCAAATAATGAGCAATTGATAAGATCTCAGCTGAGGAGGACAGCAAACATCCCTGGTGACATTCAGCCGTGAGGACTTGGAATTCCATTAACAGCAGCAAGACAAAACCAGACAGATGCATTAGCAGCCACTGGATTTGAAATCATTTCCTGATCATTTGCAAGCCTGGGTGCAGCTCAGAAAAGCCAGAGAGGGGTGGGGAGGTTGGATTCTGTCCTTTCATTCTGTAATTCATCAGGAAATGATCAAAATGCAGTGGAAGGGTGGGAGATGCCTGAGTAAGAGATGGACACATACAGATGCCCTGGGCAAAAAGGGGTGACTTTTAGAACCCTCTTTTCACTTTAACCTGGCAATCCCTAGGTTTGAAAAGTGGAGGGTGGCTGTTTTCTGTCTTGTCTGAGTGTCAAAGGAGCCTCTAAAGAGACAACAAGAACATCTGCAAACCATTCCATGGCTTTTCTCTCACATATTGCAGGGAAAATAAAATAATCTACTTCATTTTTTGCCTTCAAGGTAGTCATGGAAACCTGCACCAAATACTGAGCTGAGGCCTTCATGTCATCCAGGGAGACTGGAGTGTTTATTAGGGAATAAGAGCTTCCAGAACTTCTGCCCTGGACCTGCAGCAGAACCTTTTAATAATGCTGAGCTGTTCCTGGTGTGTATGTTATACATACACTCAGTGTACACCTACTACTAATTAAAGGCTACTTATGTCTATTATCAATTAAAGGGTAGTTATCTCCATCACCAATTAAAGCCCAGCTAGTTCCCCAATAACTACTATCACCTATGTTATACTAGAAATATGAACTTTTTAAAAATATATAGTATTGATATATTACATTGAGAAAAAGAAATACTCATATCAGTAATTGATATAATTCTCAATATTGGGAAATAGAAACTCAGAATTGAGAAAAAGAAATAATTATATCAGTAATTGATATAATTCTCAATATTGAGAAATAGAAACTCAGTATTGAGAAAAAGAAATAATTATATCAGCATCGGATTTGGAAGGGAAACTTGAATGATTACATTTTCTTCTGATGTCATTGGTTGATAAATCCCATAATTTCATTCCTGAAGCTTCATGTGGTTGTTTTATCTGCATCTGCCACTGTAATTAAAATTAGTGAAGTCAGAAGAGCCAATAACAGAGGGGTTGCACCTTCCAGTTAGGGATAAACAGTTCCTCAAGATAATCTTCAGTTATCTCTGGTGAAACAGAAGGGCTGTCTGAGACTCTGAAAATCAGCTGATTGCTGCTAAAAGAGAAAGGGTTTCAGGGGTTTCTTTCAAGCATGGCTGATATACAGGAAGAAGAAAAAAGAAAAAGAGCATTGTTCTGGTCACCTAGTGACTTAAGGAAATAATTCATCCTCTCTGAAGGTGAATTTGTCCCCTGGAAATGCTTTCAGTACCACAGCAGATTCTTCATGAAAGCATCTGAGTTGCTTCAAGGAGAGGTTGGAAAAGCTCTGACAAAACTTGTTCTGCTGCAAGTCCCCACTTCTTTCTCCATCCAAAAAGGTCTCTGGAGGTTGGTGAGGACAATTCCTCCATGAGAAGCCCACAGGGGCACAGTCTGATGCCAATAATGAAGAAAACCACACAGTGAGACCTTTCTAGGTACAAAGGGACTCTACCAGGGAGGCATAAAAAGGGAATAAATAATTCCTCAAAAGGATAAAAAGTCACAATATTAAATATGGGTGAAATTGCTATACAGCATCCCAGAGTGCACCCACTGGAGGAATGAAGCTGAGGAACTTTTCTGATGAATGAAAGAGGATTTTTTGTGGCTTTCCAAGGCAGCTACAAGCTCTTACTGAGAACTCACCCAAAATAAACCACCTGATCTGCTGGGCTCCTTGCTGTGCTCCTCTGGGATGGGTGCCAGTGGTTTGAAAGGAAACCAACACTTTTCAAAGCTGACCCACAATGGTTTAGACCAGTGATGATCCAATGGGAATTCATCACTTAATTCATCTCAATTCAGGGTCCAGGCTGGGCCTCCCACCCCATCTTCTTCCTGCCCCATGACCAAGCCCCTGCCCAGGTGAGGGAATCTGAAAGCTTCTGACAATGTGCAGGAGAAATTGAGGTTTTGCAGACTGAATATATTTCAGAAAAGTCAAAAGTCAACCACCCCATGCACAGTTGTGCCAGTGCTTCTTAGAGACATGAAGAACATTTCCCTTTGCAGAATGAACACAGGTGGAGAGTCACTGGGTGTAAAATATATGAACAGGTGATTATGAAATCCTAGAATGGCTTGGGGTTGGAAGGAACCTTAAAGATCATCATTCCAACCTCCTGCCATGGACAGGGCCACCTTCCACTAGAGCAGATTTCTGGCCTTGGACACCACAACCTCTCTGGGCAGTCTGCTCCAGTGCCTCCCCAACATCACAGTAAAGAATTTCTTCCTAATACCTAATCTCAATCTACCCTCCTTCAATTTAAGGCCATTCCCCCTTGGACTTTCATGACACAAAAAGTTCCCTTCCAGACTTCTCTCAACCACTTTAGGCACTGGAAGGTGCCCTGAGCTCTCCCTGGAGCCTTCTCTTCTCCAGGATGAACAGTCCCAACTCTCAGCCAGAATTCACCTCAGAAGAGGTGTTCCAGCTCCCCGACCAGCTCTCCTGAGGGCTGGATCACCTTTCATTATGCACCCAATATTTTTCTATCTTTAGGTTCTCAATAACACACTAGATTTTACGATTTTCCTCCTACAAGTCCCTAATTGGGGTATTCCAGCTACATCATTTCTTAAAAAGGCACAGTGCCCCTTCCTCCTGTTCCTGCTCACCAGCAATGAGCAGAATTAGGAAATCAACCCCTCAGTGACCTAGGACATGTCTCCTAATTTTAGAAACCTGGGAGAGACATCCTCACACATGAGCTCATTGTCAAGTTTCTTTTTATATCAACACAGAGAAGCAGACATGTGAAGGAAGTGTTTTGTCTGACCTATTTTAACTATCTCCTTTAAACTTCCAGCTCCTCTCCCAGAGTGTAAAGGAATTCTGAGCAGCCAGCTTGTTTGTTGACATCTACATTGTGGGTATCTAAACCTGGACAGAATAATCCCACTTCCAGTCTGAAATACATGGATCACCAATATGAATCCCAAAACAGTGGAGTTTCACCTACCACAAAGGATTGAGAAGGAATTGGATTGCTTTGGGTGTCAATAAATTGATATATTTAAGGCCACAGAAAAGCTAAAAGATTTAATACCAGAAAACAAGAGCTCTAAAGCTTTCCATGGAAAATACTCCACAAAGAGCAACCCTACCAAGGCAAAGGAAAAGAACATCATGATCTTTCCACTATCTTTAACAGAGTAGTTATTATTTCTTGAAGTTTAAATATTTAGGGTTGATTTTGTTTACCTGCTTTCTAAATTTGCTGAAATTACAGCTTCTTCATGGGGTCACAGTAGCCAAGGGTCTGACTCTACTTCCTTTTATAAACCAAGAGTTTTATTCTCCATTTATGTACTTAATTGGGAAAGTCCCTCAAGTCCTTGTTCCCACTCACCAAGTCTGTTGTTCAATGACAAAACAAGATTCAAAGGGTCATTACATCAGGAGGTCTAAGAGAGGTGGATTTTCAGAAAGGATTTACAGCTACAAAGGACAAAACCCTTTTCAGCTGCACATGAATGTCTTTAGGGTCTCAGGCAAAACTGGCACACCTTTGCCTGAAAGAGTTGTCAACAAAAAGCATGGAATTTTTTCACAGAATGGTCCACAAGGATGGATGCAGACTGTCCACTGTTCTAACATGTGAGCTGGTGTGGGAATCACAGGCTGAAAAATATCCATTCATGACAGACACATTCAGGCAGACTCTGCTGGTATCCAGTTTTTTCACTGTGCAGGAAAATTGCTGCTTAAGAAAACAACATTTAAAAGGGAGCTGATACAGCACTAAAACAATTTTGCATGGATATATTTGAAAGAAATAGATTCAGCTGCTGCCTGGCTTAGGCATATAAGAATATGCCTAGTTAATGAATATCCAAGTCTGTTAGCAATACTCAGTAATAATCCTTTTACTTTCTGGAGGAATAGGATTTTGATATTTTTTCCTTGCATAAAACTCAGAAAACACCTGTGAATTTTACTAGAACTCCCTTTCTAAAAATGAAGATAAAGGTGTGATTACAAAAGTAGGAAATTGTAAACTGCAGATGCTGAGACTCTCATATGCAAATGAGAGTTTAGGTGTCCAAATATTTCTATATGAAGTAGAATTACCAATTTCATTTAGTTGTACAAGGACTTGTGTAGGAAATCAATCAAAGCAATGTGATTTTGCAAGAAGAATGGCTGCTAAAGAGGATTCACAGAACTGGGGGTAGGAAGGACCTCTGCAGATTGTCCAATCCAACAGCAGGTTATTCAAAACCCATTCTCAATCAGTTTCTGAATATCTCAAATGTTGGGACTTGACAATTTATCAGATCAACCTCTTTCAGTATTTGACCATTCTAACAATAACAAAGTGTTATCTTAGAGCTGAATTTCCTGTGTCTGTGCTTGTGGCCTCTTGTCAGCACAGGGAAGAGCCTGGGTCCATCTCCTTTGCACCCTCTCATCAGGGATTTCTACATATTGATAAAATCCCCCCAAATCTCCTGTTGTAACTCCTTAATAATCTTTGTGGCTCCTCACAGAACCCACTGTGTTCATGCTCTCAGCAGCCCAGCCCTGGACCAGGCACTCCAGGGCTGAGAGAGAGGAATTATCACCTCCCTTGATGAGCTGCCAAGGCTCTTCCTCATGCAGCTGATGATGCTTTCGGATTTCATCGCTGCAAGGGCACTTTGCTGGCTCAGGATCCACTTTGTGTCCACCCAGAGCTTTAGGTCCTTCCCTGTAGAACTGATTCCCAGCAGCTGATTCCCAGCCTGCCCTTGTGCATGGAATTATTCCTCTCCCTGTGCAGGACTTTGCATGTCTTGCTCTTTTTCATCTTTCTGCCTGTTTCTCAAACCTCTCTGGTTCCCTCTGAGCAGCAGCACAATCAACCTCTTGGTCTATCAACCACTCTTCTTAAATTTCTGTAACCTTCCACCTTTTTACAGGTCCCATCATCCTGATCATTGGTGAAGGCATTAACCAGCATTGCCACATCAAAAAGATATTTTTAGTTCAGCCCAGCCTGCCCAGGCTCTCCCTACAGTCAGTGGAAATATAGGTAACCTCAGGGAGCAATTTTTATATCCCAAATGCCTTAAGGCCAGGTTAGATGAGGGTTGGAGGGACCTGGTCTAGTGGAAAGTGCCCCTGCCATGACTTTTGAAAGGTCCTTTCTCCCAAACCATTCTATGGTTCTATTGCACTACGCCTAATTTTGGACAAAGTGATTTACTGCTTTGCAAAAACCAATTTTCTTTTCCTCTGTTCGTTCAGGCCTGATGAGGGCAAACACAGAAAATTCCATTCCCAAAGTTTAAGACACCAAAGCATTGATGGTAAGCAAAACAGAGCCCTGGCTTCCCTCTGTGTTGTAGCCTTTTCTTTCAGCATTATCTTAGTTTCTTTTATTAACACAGCCTAATAACTCCCATGTATTTTTTACTTCAGCTGTCCCCATTACAATTTTGTTGGAGTGTTGGTTTTTGGTCTTTTTTAATTATTTTCCTTTGAGTGGTTTCAATTAAATTGAAATTCCCTGAAGATATGAGCATTATAATTTGTCCCTACAAAGTACACTCTTTATCACTTCTGCATAAGCTGACAGCTCCTGCATTTTGTAGTCCTCTAGTTTTATAGAATTTTCCTAACATATAAAATAAAAAACCTATCTAAAGCTATTCCAAAACAGATTTTAGAAAGTGTTGCTCAGCCAATTCAAGAAAGATATTCAAATTTACACTATATGAAGATCTGATTAATTTCTTGAGTATCTGCAAATTATCAAAAATTCTTTGAAAGTCCTAATCCTCAATATCTCATTCCTTCCTAGATGTGGTCATAAAGCCCAGCCTTTCCTGAGCTTTGAAAGTTTATGCTTTTCTGGGACATATGTATAAAACTAAACAAGATTTGACATATTTTTAAAACAAACTCCATTTAAAATGCCTGAATTTTATAAATAAAATAAATTCTCACAATATAACAATCCTTTTCCTTCATATGCTGCTTCCCCAGTACAGATACGATGAAACATTGAAGGTTAATGACATCTCAATTCTGGGTATCTGAGTATTTTGACATTGTAATAACTTTGAATGTCTGTTTGATGGAGGTGCTGCTTCAGGCTCTCTGAAATTCAAGTGGACATGAGTGGATCATGCATCCAGAGGTCAAGATTTTCTAGCTTATCTTTGCAGTGATGAACTCATGATAGCAGAGGCTATGGAACCCAATTCATCCCTCCCTGGGCACAGAATTGCTTTTCTTGGCAGGTCTCCTACATAACACCATCAATAAAATTCTTGTCTTGATTGGCATTATTTTCCCTATTGCATTATCCATCAGATTTATTGTGCCCTTATGTTATTGATGTCCCCAGAGGTTTGGGGAAATGACAAAACTTCTTAACTAAAGACCACAGACACTCCAATGCAGGGAAATATAACTGCAAACTACCACACATTCAGGAAGCATTAGGCAAAGAAAAAAAACCATGTGAGAAGATTCCCTTTTCACAGCAGATCAATTATCCTTTTTAAGCATCTGTGGTATATGTGATACTTCATTGCTAATATGAAATTAATACTGGGATCATAAAGATAACGATGTGCTGCTCCATTCCAGCAGGGCTTTAAGTGCTGCTTGGCTAGGAATTCAGAATTATTACTCCACAACCAGGAAAACACATTCTCTATTTTGCAAGAGATCCCTGATTAATTTGCTTTCTTTGACTGGTGGTCTGTGTTTCCTTCCCTGGTTGTAGGTGCAAATATTGGTTTTGATGTAACCTGTCCATCAGGCTCTGCTTTGAACCTGCCCAGACATCTCTCACAGGCAGAGGAAAGAGAAAGAGCAGAGCAGAAAATGCAGCTCTGGACCAAAGCCTTTTATTCCCATTGTCTCTCAGAATCTTCCCAAGTGCAGTACTCAGATAGTACCTTCAAAATAATTCCTTAACTCAATATATTCTGTTTATCAGATTGTGATGCCACTGTTAACACCCTCAATAGCCAAAGGTATTTTTAAGAAAACATTCCACTCTTTATTTAGCATGGGCAGACTCCATAGGAGTGTTCCTGGAGCTGGTGATGGACCCAAGGACAAGACTCCAGCCTTGGAGCTCCAGAAACAGCACAGCAAACTCTTATCACCCCTGGGAAACACTACCCTTCCTGTTTCAGAGCAGGAAAAAGTAATAAAACAGGAAATGGTTTGGAAGATGGTGAATACAATGAGCAACTGATTGTATTTCCTGATGCCAAAGGAATAAATACAAGATGTTGTGAAGAAACCAGTCTGGCACAACGTTGGTATTGAGAAAAGGGTGCTTGTGAGTGTGGAAAAATTGCCAAACTGTTCAGAGAGGATGATCAAACAATCTTTCTCTGCCTCAGGTGTACAATTCCTTGTCATTTTCCAGTGCAAAGTCAGAGGCATTCTGAACACAACAGCTTGGACTTCACTGAGCATTCTGAGCTGGCAATCTGTGGTGAGGGCCCAGATGAACATCCATGCTCCTTCATCCACTTCTAATCAACATCAAAAGCTTTCATGGGCCAAACTCCAGCCCACCTTGATAAAGGGACAGATAAAATGTGTTTCCCAACTTCTCACTGGGTAGGGAAAAAGATAAATCTACTATTGTGATTCCTCAAGGAAATACTGTGAAGGAAATGTATCCCAGAGCAGGCCTGGGGCTACAATCCTGTCTCTTCCATCCTTAGGGAGCTGCAAATCCCTTTTTTCTGTTTTAACAGTTTCACTCTTCTCTGCTACACTGAAAGACAAGGTTAAGACACTGCATGAGCACTTGGAAACTGTGTAATTTTTTCCCCTCCACATTTCCTATTGTCCTCCTTTCCTATAGCATTTCTGACAGCCTGGGCTCCCAGCTGTGTCCCATATTGTGCTTAATAAACTCATTATGTTTGGACATTATTAGGACCTTCCACAGCACGTGTTCTTGCAGCACCAGGGATGGAATCCAAGGCACTTAAATGTGGCTGTCTGAAAGGGAATCATCTCTATCCACTCTGGCTCCTCTCAGCTGATTCCACAGAGGATGGAAAACAAGTCACTGCCCTCAGCAGCACACGGCTTTGCCTTGCTCCCGGACAATGTGCTACTCATCTTGGCAAACAGATGGGTAATAAAGCACAAAATCAGTTTGATTAGCTCAGGAGAGACTGTGTGGAATAGGCACAGCCCTGAGAATGGCAGAAGTATCAAACTAAAGAGGAAGGAAACTGATTGAAATCAAAGTCACTGTTGGGTCAAGAGGTTAAGCTGGGAATTGGAAGAACACTTTGGACCATCAGCAGAAAAATGACCTGAAAGTGCCCTCCAGAGAGAAGAGAAAAGTAAAAATAAACTTATAATTTTGAGAGAACTACATATAATGTGAATACTTTGTAAACCAATTTCTCTGACACATGAAGACACTGCAGATACAGATTAATACAGATTACAAACCACATGGCTCTGCCTCAGAGCTGGATCCCACCTTTCACCTGAAGTCATGGAGTAAACTCATGTCTCTGCAATGAGGAAAACTTTGATGAGGAAAATTGCATTCCTGGGGGTGTTTCAAGAGAGGATGGATGTGGCACTTGAGGACAGGGTTTAGCGATGAACCTGTGATGCTGAGTTAATGGTTAGACTTGATGATCTTGGAGGTCTTTTCCAGACTAAAAGTGTAAAAGCTCTGACACAAATGGCAGACATAGCCTGACACAGAAAGAAATGAGTCTAGAGAAAATATTAACTAGAGAAGAGTCCAGAGAAAAAAAAAATTCTTTTCTTCCTTTTTCCTTTCCTTTCCTCTTTCCTTTCCTTTCCCCTTTCCTTTCCCCTTTCCTTTCCCCTTACCTTTCCTTTCCTTCCCTTTCCTTCCATTTCCTTCCCTTTCCTTCCCTTTCCTTTCCTTTCCTTTCCTTTCTCTAGATAATGTAAATATTCAGCTTAATTCATACACCACCCTTTCACTATTATTATGAATAAAGTAGCTTTACCACTTCTAGAAAAAAAAAGCAAATATAAATAAATAGAAGTGATTCATTTCCATGCAATCATCTTTTCAGCCAGTGATTAAGACTACCTCTATATTTATCTTCATTATCTGCTCATGGGTCTCCATGGGAGAGTTCTAGAAGATGAGTTGGCCCTGTGGTGCTCCATAGGGTGGCAGAATATGGCCCTAAGGTCAGAACTATGCAGGACCAAAACAATTTCATATGAACACACACACAGACATACAAGTACATGCAGAACTCATTGGCCAATAAATTATGTGTTCTCTTATTTTATCAATTCTAGAGGTGTCAAAAAAACCCCAAAAGTAACTCAACAAAACACAACCAGAAGATGTCAGATGTATCCATTATAGCATTGTTTATACTTCCATCAAATTCCAAGCTACTACAGCAGCAATCCTACCTACAGATCCTGTGTGAACAGGAGACAATGGAAACTAAAAAAAATTGGGTAATTTTCCTCTCATGGATGTGTCTGTTGTAGTGAAAGCTGGAAATCCTGATTATAGATATTAAGCTATCTGATGAGGAAGTTTAAAAATTGACAGGATGGCCATTGGATCAGACTCAACCCAGCTTGCTGTGATTCACATTTTCTGTTAGGTGTCATGTGGAACTGGAATATCCCCTGTGGCCCAGAAAACAATCAAAGTGCTATTCCTTTCCACTGGATAGCTTTGTCATTTTATGGTCATGCATGCCAGTAAAACCCAGGATATAAACACGTAAATCCACTCAAGCTGAAATCCCTTCTTCTCCAACGTGCCCACTGCTCAGTTTGAAATAGGTTGACTCATGTCTCAAAGACACAGTGAAAATGCCTCCCTTCCCCTGGGGGTCCTTCAGAGCCCTGGGTGAGAGTTATCTCATTAAAATGTGTACCTCTAAACCCGGGATAATTTCCACAGATTTCCTTGTAGAGTCCCTGAGACATATTCAGCACATCCCATAGAGTCCACAGCATATGTTAGATTATCCTAAATTATGTATTTCAAAGCAACAGATTAATTACATCCTATTTCTCTATATTTTCTATCAGGAGGAAGGGATGGAAAGAGAAGGATTTGAGAAACAACATTAAAAGATTCAGTCCAAACATTAAAAGTTGCCAAAGCTACACTCAGCTGAGTTGCATCTTACAGTGGGCAGCAAATTAAGGTTAAATGATGTGTTTAGCAACAGTTTTTTTCTTGTTGCTCCAACCTCCTCCCCTTTACTTTCCTCACATTAGATCAAGTGTAAATTCTGTTCTGGTCTTCATTTCCACCCACATTGAGCTTAATATGTAATTTAAACTCAGCTGAAATGGCACTGAAAAAATGCGATCATCACCATGTGTCTTTCAAGCATGTCAGGTAATGAAGGTTTGATCCTTTAGAAACTCTTTAGGACAAATGATTTTGGCCACAGATTCTTGGGTATTCTGTGGAGAGGGTTTCTTCTTAGCTCTTGGAATAACTATAAAAACAGTGCTGTAGACAGGGACAACTTCCCAGGCTGATTTCTCACGGAAACTCAGGTCAGCATTTGACAAAAACTTTTAAAAATTATCAAAACACTTCCAAATATCCAATCTAAAGAAAAGCAACCTAAGAAAGAGAGAGCTTAATTGATCTCCAGCACTGGGAGATCCACTTCAGCAGCCTCCAAAGGACGCAATTTATTAAGACAAGAAATCCAGCTGTCCCAAAGCCCTCGTTTCTGCAGGCTGCATTATTGATGACCCTCATGGCTGCAGATGGCACAGAGCAACATTCAAGTGGCCTCCTTGGGCTTCCTCATCCAAATAGAGAATTAAAGAGAGGATTAAAGGTGGACCAGGACCAGAAAATAAAGGATAAATTATCAATGGTATGTGAGAGTCAGCTGGCAAAGCCTAGGGCAAATTTTAATGGTTTATCTGTTCTTTGGTTGACCTTGGAAATATCTTTGTGTTTAAATATGGAAGTACCTAGGAATTAGGTACTGGTAGCACAGCATAACTTTGAGTTATCTTCACAATATTTTCTGGTTCAGGCATCTCAGTCTTTTCTTCTTGTTCCCTGGGAATGTATTCTGCACCAAAGACCAGCTTTCCTTGTAAGGCACCACTAAGATAAAACCCCCAAGACCAACCAACCAAATGAAAAAAACCCCAAACAAACAGCAACAAAAAAGACCACCAAAAAAAAAAAAAACCCCAACCAACCAAAACCCCCAAAAACCCCACCCTAAGCCAAACAAACCCCAACCAAATCCTCCACATGCAGAAGAAAAGGTGAATCTGCATTTTATGGTATTTCCTCCCTCATATCCCAGAGTTCCCTTCTGTCCCTGGAGTTGGTTGCCAGCTGCAGCAAATGAGGCATGGGATGAGTTTGTATGTTTTTCTGAAAGATGTAACTCACTGGGGGAAGCAGGCTAGGGACACAGAAAGGAAAGGAAGAGAATGATCTTCTCTCAGCAAATAAAACGAAATGTGTGATAACCTGGAGTCAGCACAGTGGGAGCCTCTTTTGGACAAGCAGAATAAATTTTGTGCTGGAGTCTGGATAGGATGGTGCACAGAGGACTCTCCAGGGCATAGCTTGGCTGCCATTAGACATGTCCAGAGAATTGGGTATTTTATTGAAGATTGTTTTATTCAGAAACAGCCACAAAATGAAAATGCTGTGTGAGACAGAAAATAATTTTTCCAGTAATACTTTGCACATTTTGGGTGTGTGTAGGTCTCCCACTTAGATGAAACCAAAATGTTGTGGCATGGATTTAGATGTCTTTTGGATTGTTTAATCCTATCCAGCACTGTTTGACTCTAATTGATCACAAAATCTTCCTTGATGGACAATAATCACAGGTTTTATAAAAATAATTCTGGCTCATGTTCTGAAAAGGAGTGTGGTATTCTGTATTATCATCAAGTCAGCAATGAAAATAATGGCAGTTTTTAAATCAAAATAATGTAGGATAACACGAAAACAACCCTTCCAAAAAGCAAAACAAATTAATAAACAAATCCCAAGCCCAAACCAGGACATTAGGGCTTACAGGTCATAAATAAGCAGGTGAATAAAACCTAATAGTTATTCAGTGACAGTCATCCAGCTCCAGTCCAAAAGACCATGATTAGCATCTCTCTAAAATGGAAATTAATGTGTTTTTCTCTTTCTCCTGCCTTTTTAATGCATTTCCCAAAGCAAAGCAAATGCCCCAGCTTGCTCCCACACGTAGAGGCCTCCTCAAGGCAATCTTCATCTCTGAAGACAAAAGCAACAACTTCTGTAGAGTGCCTTGAGTGAGAAAGGAGGACATTGAGTACTGCACACCTAGGGAACCTCAGTATTTCAGATCCACACAGCATTAATTTAGCTCAAAGTACCTACTGTACCTCCTCTGATCACCAGCAAAGGGAATAACACCAAATTCTCTTTTTTACTCTTTCACAGTGTTTTCCTTTTCAGCTACTTTTAAGTTAATGGTGTTTGCTTGCATTAGCTGAGGGGAAATTGAAATTTCTTCATTAGAAGATGTGAATTCTTTCCTTCTGCTGACCCTCTGTAGAAATGAGGTGTCCACCAATGGGTACAAATCCCATAGGAATGCTTCAGTTACCTCAAGGGGGCTACAGACACCCTGTCCCCAGCTCTGGCTGTGTTAGAAATGACATTACCCCCAGCCAGCCTGGAGACACCAATCTGTGCTGCACTGCTTCATGAACCCCATCAAGCTCCTTGCAGGATCACTGCCTGACCCAGTGTCTTAGGTTGAAAGAGGTTAATGGGGATTTGTATTCTATTTGCCATCTGTCAGAGGTGGGGCAGTTATCTTTTTTTATCTCTTCCAACCAATCCTCCTTTATCTCTTCCAAAGTTTTTTCTCTATCTCTCCCACAGCCAACCCTCCCTCCAGCAGATCTCTGCTGTCCATGGCTACTGAGTGTCCCTGCAGGGCTGATCCAATTCCAGCATCCCATGGGGAGATGCTGCGCCCAGGGGAGGAGCCAAGCAT
>JAWWEY010000115.1:3247351-3269537 GCA_035582745.1 Loriotus luctuosus
CTGGCACAGGGTGCCCAGAGAAGCTGTGGCTGCCCCTGGATCCCTGGCAGTGTCCAAGGCCAGGCTGGATGGGGCTTGGAGCACCCTGGGACAGTGGAAGGTGTCCCTGCCTATGGCAGGAGATGGAACTGGATGATCTTTAAGGTCCCTTCCAACCCAAAACATTCTGTGATTCTATGCTTTTGTGATTCTATGAAATAATAAATCTTTACCAGCCAAGGCCAGTGAGGTACAGTCGGGTCAGGGAACTCTCCTCAGCAGCTCAGTGGGGAGATTCAAGAGGTGATGATGAGATGGTGCAGCTGGCTGGAGGTTCTGTTGTCTTCAGGGAGCTGCAGGTCTCCAAAACAACTTCATGGACTTCAAAACTCATAGACTCAAGTTCTTCCTATGATCCTATGGGATTTTTTCCTCCACTTTTCTTGTATGTGCTATTTCATCCTCTTGATGTTTATGATTTTAATTCTGAAATAGCAGACTCATTTTGTCATTCTTAACAGAGCAGGTGAGGCTGGGTCTTAGCAATGCATATATTCTAATTCTCTGACTGGAAACATTTTCCAGTAATAAAATATGCAACAAATTCTCCTGCTCTTTAATCTGCCGTTTAATCGATGTGTTCACATCATGCTCAGTAAATGGTGCACTGTCAGTTTAATTTGTTCAGTTCTTGTTGTGCTACTTGTTTTCACCCCTCCTTGCTTCTCCCCTCCCCAGTACATAACCAACGTATCATTTTGCATCCCATGTGGGATTTCTCTGCTTTAACCTAGTAAATCTTTTAATTCCTAATTCAGTATTCTGCTCTAATAGATTCACCCATGAAAAGAGCCCGGAAGGCTGGAGCTAAGAAAAATCACTTTCATTTTCTCAGATACTATCGAGTGGTTTAATGTAAAATACACATGCAGTGCACAGTTTGTGATCTCAGATTTTATCAGCCACGTGTTGCAGAGCTGAGTCAAACCTGATCAGGTTTTTGATGAAGGGATAAAGATTCAAGTCTAGGCTGGAACCACTTAATAATGGTGAGATACTGAAGAAAATGCAGTTGCATAACAGCAAGGAACAGTTCACAAGAGAGACTGAAATTTGGCTCCAAAGCACTGGTGTGAAATGTGGATACCAGCACAAGCTGTCCAAAGCAGAACTTGGAACTTAATTAACCTTGCAGCTTCATTATTAGGGATCTCCATTTAAATTAATGGTCCAAATGAAAGTGTTAAAATAGCAAATGGACAATCTATATTTAACCATAAATGCTATTTCTGTTTGTCATTTACATTTTTAGCTTTTATTTTCCCCACCCTGAAAAAAGGTTGATGATAACTGAGTTGGAAGACAGAGTTTGGCAACTTTTTTATTTTTTTTTATAACTAGGGAAGGTATTTCAGGAATATTTTAAGTGTATATACATTTTAATTTCTATTTTTTCATTGATTTTTCCATAGTGGACCACACCATATGGTTCATTCTGACTTAGTTTGTAGCAATTCATAATTTAATTAAGAATTGGACAGAAATTAAAAGCGCGCTTGGAAATGCACACACACAATGTTCTAAGCCTCCCTGCCCTGACTGAGGAAGGGAAAACAAAGTTGCTCATGACATTGAAATTTATTGAGAATTATGTGATGCTCTGAACAAAGAAAGAATCGTGGTGTTAGTGAATTGACTGTACAGCTCCTGGACAAAGAGTTCTTCCCAGTTAATTAATAGCATTTAAATTATAAGCAGAGATATTTTTGTCTCTTTCTGCTGTTAATAAAAAGAGCCTGACACCTCCATGGCATGAATCATATTTTGACTTCAGTCACTCTTTGGTCTCTTTGGTTAAAGATGAAGCCTGTACTGACTGCCCTTCTAATTCAGAAATAATAGAGTTTGTACTCTTTTTTTTTCCCCATGTTCTGCCTCAGTTTCACAACACGTCATGACCTCTAAATGTTCTCCCAGCTTCCAGATTGAGCATTTACATGAGGGTTTCAGTCAGCCTTGATTTCTTGGAAATCAAAACTTAATTCCTGTGAGTGTGCTCTGGATTAATTGACAGGACAAAGAGCGGTGTTCACCCTGCATGATTTCCTCAGAAAAGACTGAAAAATTGGTCTTATTGCTACGACAGTCCTGTTTTTCAGCTCATTACAGGTCATTCTCTTGTAAGGATATACCATCCCTGGAAGTGTCCAAGGCCAGGTTGGACAGGGCTTGGAGATAGTGGGAGAGTGGGAGATGTCCATGGTTACCATGAGATGAACTATGAGGTCCCTTTCACCCCAAACCACTCTGGGATTCTGTGGTATTTTCCTCCCTCCACCCCCCAGACCACGTTGCAAATTTATTCTTTTTCAAAATTTACTGTGGATGTTGACAAATACGGATGTTGATGAGTTCTGTCAATATTTGTGTCTTAAGCATGATTTTGTGTTGTTTTTCTATTTCACTTTCTTAATTTTTCCTCTTACAAGCCTAGTTTTGGGGTTGGTGAGTCCCTTCCATGGCAGTGGGATTGGCTTTAAGGAGTGTCCAGCCTCCATGTTCCCCCAGCACTGATGTCACAGGGATAACCTCCCAGCTTGCTACCATTTACTGGAACTCCTGCAAGATCTGTTCCTTCAGCTCCCAGGGTGTCTGTGGATTTAAAAATGCCAACAGTTTTAAGACAGATCCCTATGATACACAAAAATTCTGATATGTCAAGGTGAGCTACAAAAAGAGAGAAGAAAGAAAACAGAGTAAAAAAAACCAACCCTTTCTGAAGAGAAGTGCCAGTTGTACTCTGACTTCTGAACACCTCCAAAGCACTAAAAACAGACATGAAGAAAATGCTTTAAAATTGCTCTTGTTGTTGTTGTCACTAAGGAAACAACTTCCCAGGAATCTGCAAGTTGAGTATACAGGCTCTCTGATGTGCAGCCAGCTCTCCCTTCCAGCACACTTCCCAGTCTCTGGCAAATCAGGTCTGTCCACCAAGGGAGATCTCTCTTGCCCTGTCTCAGCTGAGGCCTCACTTTGTGCAGGGTTTGAACTCTTGATGCTCCATAATCCAGACTTGCCACAACACACAATATCAAAGCACAGAGCCATGACTAAACTGAGGGATTTTGCCTTAAGATACTTCTGCAATCCAACAGCACTGCCAGGAGAGCTAGAATAGCACAGGAGCTGGGGAATGTGGGAGGCACGAGGCAGAATTTTTTCTGTCTGTTCATTTGGGGTGTTTTTCTCAGCCACACTTCACACACCCCCACACACACAGTGACTGAGATGTGTGCTGGGCTTGGATTGAGGCAAATGGGTTTGTAGAAATTGTTTAACCTCTTCAGCCCTTCAATCAGCGTGGCCATCTGCACACTGCCTGTTGGGAGTGATGAACAAGATTGGAGCATCTCTGATTTGAGCCCAGGCATTGTAAAGGAGAATCTCAGCTGACCTGCAAACCCATTCAACATGCAAATTATTTATCATTCATTTAATAATAATTTAATAACAGTTTAGTGACCAAATTCCCAGAGTTTAGGATGTTCCCTAGTTGTGTTCCATTTCCCAGCATCAGCACAGACAATGTCTTCCTGAGTTGTAGAGCCCCTCATATCCCAAAAAGCTTGATAACAAATTCTGCTGGAATACATTCCAACAGGAGATGCAGAGCAGATATTCCCTCTCACCAGTTCTGCTGCAGACTAAGGAGCAAACAGTGGCTAAATTAATTGAAATGAGACAGCACAGAGCAGGCAGCAACTAAGGAACAGAATTTTTTTTTTTAATTACTGGAGACTAAGCCAAGATGTAAAGAAAACTGGTTAAATAGAATCTGTGTAAAGACTTCACTAATATAAAACCATTTCAGAGCATTTTGAAGTTTGAAAATATTTTCTCATTACCATGGACAGGTGTCCATGTCAGATCTGACTTCAAAGGCTCCTTAGAGGACTAAAGCACTTTTATCCAAGAACCAGAACATGTCTTTGTAGACAAGTTTATTTCTAGAGTGTCCTTATCTTCTTGCAGTCTCTAGTCTTCTATTCCCCTTCTCCTTGAGTAAAAGGGTAATCTGGCTCTCTTTAGCTCTCATTTCTGAGCTATGTAGACCAAAAGTGCTTAAAAGATCTGAAAGCAAAGCTGTTCTGTCCAAGCCAACAGCTGGGCCTCAGTGAATCCATCTGCCAATGGCAACAAATCAATAACCAGAGAGCAATCCCCTACCACGGTAAAAATCTCCTGTGCAGCCAGCAAGGAGCCTTTGCTTTTATGTTAAACTCATCACCCACCTTTGGACCAGAAGTGACTTCTCAGCTACCTCTTTGTGGGCAAGAGGGAGCTCAAGGAGTAGCCAACAATCACCAGTGGTTGTTTCATAGCAGAGGCAAGAAAATGCCTTTAATATTGCAACTGCAATGTGAAATACTCCAGGTTTGGAACCTTCCTTGGCCTTGAGGTCAAGTAAGGCCTTTGCCATCACTCTTGTTCACTCTGCTAAACTGCTTCACCCCCAAAAAGAACAGCCTCATCCCAAGTGCCTGTGAAAACAACCTCTGGGCCATGAAGTTTGCAACTCCTATTTGCCTTCATTTAAATACCTTCATGCCTTCATTAAATACCTTAGTTAGATATTGCATAGAGAGTTTGGAGATCAGATTCTCCCAGGCTACTGCAGATTCTTGCTGTTCCCCTCCCTTCAGAGCCCTGTAAATGATGATCTGCCTTCCTCACCATTTCCAGTCTCATTGGTATTCATGCCAGTGCTGTCAAGCAAAAGCACCTCTGCTGAAGAGATCTTAATGAAAACAGTTTCCCCTCATCTGGGGAGATTCATTTCATCTCCATAAGACAACAGAAATTTCTGTCACTGTGCAGAGTGGAGATAAAAAAGGCACAAATGCAAAACCCAAGCGATAGAAAAATGTTTGGCGACGAGTCTGTGCCTGTCTGAGCACACAAGAACGCTCTGACGTGAGTTTTCCTCAGATAATTCCTTAACTACCAATTTAGGATAATGACAGTGACACTTTTAAGAAGTCTTTTGGGAGAACAGTAAGTATTCACTTTTAAATTCTGTAAACTCCTGAAGGAAATATTTTGATCTCTCTTTTTTTTTTTTTTACTTCAAATCTATTAACCCTATGTCCCATCCTTGACCTGGAAAGCCTTTGTTTTGTAAATCCATAAGGGGAGTTAAGAGAGTGTTTTACAAATCAAAGTGGATTTTCCTGCAGTAGTTTCAGATGTGTACTTTGTGGATGTTTATAGATAACCAAGTCATCCCAGCCTCCTGCAATGGACAGTGGCAAGGGGAAGGGGGGGTAAAGCTATAATGCAGCACAAGACATCTGATTTATTTAAAATTTTTGCTTCAGGAAAAAAGATATTAATTGAACTTTATATTCTTATGCTCTGTAGATATAGTGTAGAAATTTATATCTATGTAGATGTGATGGAGAGAGTCTATTTACAAAGGGCACGTGGTGCTAGGACAAGGGGGAATGATTTTAAATGGAATGAAAGCAGGTTTAGAGTGGATATCAGGAAGATATTGCCTTGAGGGTGGTGAGGTGCTGGAACAGGTTACCCATAGAAGTTGTGGATGCCCCATCCCTGGAAGTGTCCAATGCCAGGTTGGACGGGGCTTGGAGCAACCTGGGATAGTGGAATTTGTCCCTGCCTATGGCAGGGTGTGGAAAGGGATGGTCTTCAAGGTTTTTTCAAATCCAAAGCATTCTATGATGCCATGACAATGATATATTGCATAATTTACTCCAAGTGTACCTCTCCAGGTGCTTCACACAGGGTGTTGTGATTTTGCAATGGAATTTCATTGCTACTGTAGCAGCACATTGAATAAATCCCCAAATAAACAAGTTTCACTACTTTGACTGATTCCTTTAAATGATTTATTTTTAAAAAATTAAAGAACATCAGTAGAATATTTGCTGAGAGACATATTAAGAACTTGGGGTCATGTCTTGTTTATCCCATGGTATTGTTGAAAGGCCAAGTTGCAACAAGCAGGACAAATATACCTGACAAACATTTCAGCACTGCTGACATTAATAATGGGTTCCTTCCCTGAGCTCATTGCACAACATCGAGTAGAAGCTCTTCAGAGCTGCTCACAGGAAACTCAGAGGGGAAAACTCAAAACAGCAGATGGAGAAAGGTGTAGGTCACACTGTGCTCCTCTTGCTTTGTGTTGTAGTTCATGGGTCACTGCAGGCAGCAGTCTGCTGAAAGAGGCAATAAGGAATAAAGTGTGGGATCCTATAGAAGATTTTATAAAACCAAGCTTGAAAATACAGAGCTTCCAGCCACAGAGATCCTGGTGATGCTGGCTGAAGTCATGGTAAGAACAGCCTGAATCCCAGCTGGACAAAGAGGGAACACAGCAAAAAAGGGTAGAGGATGATGGTAGCACAGAGGGGAATGGAAGGCACTGGGAGGAATGTGCACTGTTTTATTCTTTTGCACTTTTCAATATTAAATGGACTGTCAAATCACCATGGTTGCTTTCTCTGAGAGTGAAGGAGTTTATGTCTTAGAGATGAGAACTTTGTTAAAGGCTAAGTCCAGCTTCAGGTAGTGTCAATATTATCTGTGCAATTCAGAGCACATCAGTATTTTTTCTTTCTTCATGCTCCCTTGCATCAGTGATTTTCTTAGCCTTCTTCAACTTAGAGGAGAAAAAAATTACCTCAAAGATTAATACAATGTTTAGAAGGGCTGAAAAGAAAGGCAGGAGGATGTCAGGACAGCACCCTGGTCTATGTTCCTCCAGCAGCAAAGGAAGCAAAGTCCTGAGATGCATTTTGAGGAAAGATGGATATTATTACTTTATTTAAATTAAGAAATCCTTAGAGATTAATTGCCTTCTTTACTCAGAGGATGGTGGGGCACTGGAACAGTCTGCCCAGAAAAGTTGTGGATTCCCTTTCTCTGGAAGTGTCCAAGGCCAGGTTGGATGGGGCTTGGAGCAACCTGGGACAGTGGAAGGTGTCCCTGCCCGTGACAGGGGTGAAAGTGGATGGGCTTTGAGCTCCCTTCCAGCCCAAACCATTCCATGAATCTCTGATTCCACGATTGATTCTCTGATTCCACATTGAATGCAACCACAGAGATGTGAAAGAACAAGGTGTGCTCAGCCACCCTCAAGTCTGTCTTCTTTATCTTTGCCATTCCTGATAAAAATGCACTAAAATGATAAATACAGGTCTTGCTTTGTGGTCTGATCTGCCTGTTGCAGGCTAAATGCAAACACAAGGCACCAGAGGTGGTGATTTTTCAGTCCCACAGAAGCAGTTGCACATTACAGGGATGCATTTTGGAAATGGCAAGGACGTGGCACAAGTACAGAAAAATTTGGCATGTTGAAACCAGCCCATGAATCAGAAGCTGTAATATTTTGGGTTAAAGCTCTCAGAGCTGATTTATAAAATGCCAGTTTGAACATGCTGCTGAAGAGAGTGATATGGATTATCCTGGCCATGCACTCAGACACTCCTGCATATCCTTCCAGTCTGGCCAATTTACATGGAATGGGGAGATCTGTTAACTTTTCTTTTTTCAGATCACCATATCTGGCTTATCTGGCTCTTACACAGCACTCACTGCCCAGTATTCCCCCACAGTTAATGGAGGTAAAAAGGATGTCCAATCCAATGAATTATTTTAGAACCCTGATTTAGGATCAAAATAATTTAAATCTGTATTCCACAGGTTCCATTGTTGTAAAGACAACATTTCATAAACACCATTTAGTTCCACCCAGACATCTGCACGCATAAAAAGGTTGTATTTTACAGCAAGTAGTTATAAAAGAAGCAAAAAGAAAATTACATAAAATTATATATGATTGCCAGAAAATTCAGGCAACCCCTGGTTTAAACGAAAGCATTTTTAAACTTCAACATTTCAGTGAATGACATTCATTATGGAACAGTCTGTCAGTTCATTAAGCAGAATATCAGGTTAGAGTTTCTGCAGTCAGTGAAGAAATGAACTGCATGTTAATGTTCAGGTGAACTTCCTTCTTCACCCTTTTAGAAAATAACTGTGAGTTCCAAATTATGTGATCTAAGTGTCTGAGATATCATGCTGCTGGTTTCATATCCATATTTTTCATGACATTTTACACACTAAACTTCTTCTGGCTGTGAATGATTTTGGCAAAGGGTCACACCCATGGTACTGCATAATAAAGAGCACATGAAAATATGCATAATCTATTTATTGAGGTCTGCCTCAGAAGCTCTTTGGAAATAACAGAGTAACTAAATTATGTCCTTGTTCTAATTCAGTAGGGACAATGGGAAGGAAAGTAGGAGGTCGATGTAATGATCCATCAGGAGAAAAAATATTAATAATTTTACATAATTATATGTCAAAAGGGAGAGTTTTAGTTTGGAGAAAACAGTTTTACTTCTGCTATGAAGATGTGAGACTTACTTTTCCAAATGGATCCTGGAAAGATAAGAAACCATTTTTCTTTCAGGGAGAGTATCATGAGAGGTTTTCCAACCTGATGCACATAAAGCTCCCCAGAGGACCTGGAAGATGCTGAGTCTATCAGAAGAATATTAAATCCTGGTGCTTTGAAGAGTTTTGCTCTAAATAGGTCATGTTTTGCTTTAATCACCTTGGACCCACCTCTGTGTTTTCTGGAGACAGAGAACGTGCCAGAAAAATGAAAGCAGACAAAAGCCACACAAACCTTCCCCAGAGAAAGTGTGGGGTTGACATTGCTCATTCCTAACAGGGGAATTTGGAGAAACTGAAACAACTTGGTAGTAAAGCCAGCAGCACTTTGGAACCTGGACAGAAAGGTCTTTTCACATTAAAAATGCAAAACTACGTGCAGATGGAACCTGCATCTCAAGGAAGCTGGGAAAAGGAGCTGCAAGGAAAAACTCCAGAGTGGAGCTGGTGAATCACAAACATTCAAAGAATCCAGATGTTCTTTCTCACCCTAGAAGGAGAGAGCAACCTGGGCAACAAAAGCCAGGAGCTGTCAGTGGTAGCTGAATCTGGAGAAAGTCAAATGGAGTCTCAAGGTTGTCTCATGAAAAAATAATTCCAGGAATGATTTGGAGCTAATAGATACACCTAAAATGTAGAATTTTTTGGAGGGTTTGGTTTTTTGTTGTTGTTGGTGGTGGTTTTTGGGGGTTTTTTTGTTTTGTTTTTGGTTTTTTGTTTTGTTTTGTTTTTTGGGTTTCTTTTTGGGTGTTTTTTGGTGGTTTTTTTTGGTTGGTTGGTTGGTTGGTTTTTTTGGTTTGGTTTTTTGTTTGTTTGGTTTTGGGTGTTTTTTTGGTTTTTTTTGGTGTGGTTTTTTTTTTTTTAATCTTAACCGTGATTCAAGACAGAAATTCAAAATGGTATTTTCAAGCCCTGCATGAGTATATGAAAATCAACCAATTCTTTGTTTGTTTGGTAAGAGCACTGAGGCCAAGATTTGATCAGTCTCATTCTACACCACCAGGAGGAGGGATCAGAAAGCCAGGACAGGTCTCACACAGCAAATGAAACCATTTCAGTGGCATTTTTGGAAGACTTCTGGGGTTAAAGAGCTACAGAGTCTGTAGTAGATAACTGTATTTATCCACATTGACTGGGCACTGGCCAGAGGCCAGAATCAGTAGCTGAAACGCTGCTGTTTGGTGCAGCAACACCCCGGGGTATTTAACCTGCCCTCAGGAAGAGGGGAAATGATGTGCTGTAGATAAACACCACACTGACAAATCCCTGATGGATGTTAGATACCCCAGGGGATCTCAAATGGCACTTAGCACCTCTGTTTAAGTGGCTGAGTCATGTCCTAAATCTCCTTTTATTTTAACAGGAGTTTCTGCACTCAGATACAGCCGACACTTCAAACCCACACCCGTCTTGATCTGAGAGCTGGATCCTGTTTTGGGTCAGCATCATAAAAATTATCTTAGCAAAAGGGATCTGCAAGTTCCATACAGAGAAAAGGAAATGAGTTGAGTACTAGAGGTGAAAATCTGCCAGGGATACACTTGCTGGAGGCACCAAAAAGGCTGAGATGTGCTTTTCTTCTCCTTTTCTGAATGAAATTCAGACTTTGGTAGCCTGTGAAATCTCTTTTCCATGACAATCATTGCTGCATCCAGCTGTGGAACAAGCAACAGGCCAGAGAACAAAGAGCTGGAGAGCACAGAGCAGCATCCAGAGGCTTGGATGATGCAGAGGAACAACTTCCACATGGCTAATATTGGCTTTCCACTCTGCTCCCTCCCTGCAGCCACCACGAACTATTCTCTAATGAAGTTCATTCCAGCTGTTCGCCCACTGTACGTAATCATCTCAGCTCCCAAACCCATTCAGCAGCACAAAAACCCCATCCAGGCTGTCAAAAGCCACGAAACCCCGATGAATGAGCGTGGCTTGTGCCATCCAAGGCTGCAGTGACAGCTGTGACACATTCCCAGCCTTAGTCATGAAGAGCTCAAGCATCTGCGGTATTTCGGATGCTCTCTCATCTCCTCTGCGTTTTAAGCTAGAGCACAAAACTCCTGGAAGGAATCCAAAGATCCAGCTCTCTAAAACACAGGAAATGAGTAACTTCACTAACTTTAACTTGGGTCTTTAAATAATGCACTTGTGCTGGCTTCTTTATAGAATTTGTTTCTAGGCCAAGAGAAAGTTCTGTTGTGTGTCCAAAATCTTAGATGCAAATTAAGCCCAAGCTCATATTTGGCTTTTGGTACTAATTGCATCAACTTAAGAATGCAGTTGCATGTGAAATGTCATAATTACAAATATTTTGTTTTAAAAGGAAATGTTTTTTACTTTTGACCATGACTGTGTCATTTTACGTTTTTGCTAGAAATAAAAAGCACCTTCTCTAAACCTGCTTCAAAAATGTGACAGTAGGAGCAGAAACAGAAATGTTGTGATTTAATAAAGTCTTTCCATTCCAGGAAAAGGAATTCAGAGTTAAAGATATCTTAGCTATTTTAAACTCCCTTTCCAAACATATATCATTAATTTCTGCTGTGGAGAAATGTATCCCTTAATGCTACAACTTTAACTCCAGTCTATATATCAATGTGTTCTGAGAGGTTCATGTTTTTATTTTTTGCATTATTTGGTTTTCAGTAATTAATTTTAAAGGCAATAGCAAAGGAGGAAGATGTTAGTTAAATCTATTTATCAGTGGGCTTTATTAGCATAGGACAGAGGGTGAAAGCATTAGAATAAAAAAGCACTGAGCTATTGATACATGGCAAAAAGATGCCTTTTAGGTCACCTAGTTCTGAGCACAAGGGCTCCAAGCTGGTCAAAATGTATTTCACAAGGTGCCAACCCTGAGCTAATGAGGTCTGGTCAGCATTCATCTCCAGCTCCGTGCAGCTTCCAGTGCAGCCATTCCCATGCAGGGCAGAGCAGATGAATCTGGAGCTTTCACTGCTCCTGCCTGGCTCAGGGAACAGGCAGAGCCAGCTTGTGTGTGCCTGCAGAAAATCATGTCACTGTCCTAGATGTGTCCCTGTGCTGGTGTAACCACAAAATCACATCCCAGCCTCAGCTGGCAAATCCCTCTGAGTAACTGGACAAAGGAGGAAAGTGTTGATACACCAAGGAAGCCTTTCAGATCTCAAAAATTAAGGAATAATTAAATAAAAAACAAAACAAAACGAGGTAGGATATTGTTTGGGACATGTGGCATGAATTCTGTAGCAGCTGTGTCTGCCCTTCATGGAGTAAAGGGAAGATGTGGGTGAGGAAGATGTGGATGAGGAAGATGTGGGGTCCAGCACAGCAGTCTTGGACATTCCATAAAACTTGGGCTTTTCAAAAAATTAGCCAGCTATCGAAATTTGTGAGCTAGCAAAACATCAGCAGCCTTCCCCTCCAAAGAAAGATAGGAAAAAAGGCATTTCACTCCTGGGGATGCCTCTGAGATGCCATGGAAGGCTCCATCTGGCTGATTGTGGATGTGTGTGAGTCAGCTGCTGCAAGAACCTCTATGGGCTGATTCATCTGACCCCCTCCAGGATGGCATGAACCACTCTGCTCATTCCCAACACAGTGGATTAGGGGGATTGGCTTGGATGTGAGAATTTCGTTTTCAGATGTTTTCAGAGAGTAGATGAGCATCCTCCAGGCAACCAAACACTTCCGAGTGAGAAATCCTTCCTTCCACGTGAAATGAGCAATAGTTTTGTCAAGGGATCCTTTGGGGACAAGTTTCCTCTTGAGAATGAATGAGTTTATACATCCTCCACCCCTCAGAGATGGACCTAATGATAAATCTGCTCCCCAGAAACCAAGAACTTAATTCAGTCACATTTCCATTTATTTTTTTTCCCTTCATTTTTCACAATTAATTTTTTTCCCTTAAGAATCCTCACAGAATCAGACTGGACAATGCAGTGTCCTTTACAGAAAGTAGCAAAAGTTGCCTGATTCTGAGCAACAAATTAATAAAAAGAAAAAAATCCAGGCTATTAACCCACCACACAGATTAAAACATCTTTTCCTACCCTAACCCTCAGCTCCATTTAGCAAAGCAACAAATCATAGATAACAGACCATAATTATCCTTCCATTTGCAGCTCCCAAGCAATCCTGACCCAAGCATCTCTAATGGGGTGCAAAAGCCACTGTGATTGAGGCACATTTCTTGTGAAATGCCTCCAACTGAATGGACAAACCTGAAAACAGACCTGGCAGATGTTTAATGTACGTTCATTAAGGAGCTCTTAGACATCAATACTCCCAATGTGTTACAAAATAAATTATTATTGTTGCCGTTGCCATAATTATTATTAAGAAGAATTTGACCATATTCTCCTCATCCCCTTTTCTCTCAGTTTTAGAGTGAATTATGAATCACATTAACAAAAACTAGAATTATTAAGTTTTTTGTTGGGTATTTTGGTGCTTGTTTTAGTTTGAGTTTTTTTAACAATGGCATTAAGCAGAGGTTTTTCCTCCTTGAAAACTTTTTTTTTTAAAAACTATGGCAGTCAAATAGATCAAAGTAGTTTCAGATTGTAGATCTCTATCAAGGAATAAGATATGACACCTGAATGAGCAGGGATGAGACTATCAGGATGTCTCCAGATAAACTGAAGTATTTGTACTTAACAAATAATTTTGTATTTAATAAATTAATAATTTGTATTTAACAGAGCAGCAAACAAGAGTCCCTGCAGCTGCCTATTTCTGCAGGACCCCTTCTAAGGAAATATTTCTCAGCACCACAGCCACTCTGGCTTTAAATCCTCTGTGTGGTGATGCTTCCACCTTTTCTTTAGGAGATGGAATGGTTTAGGTTGTCCTAAATTCAGCCCTGAAATTATTAATCTGGCTACTCTGGAGATGAGCTTGCAGGGGGACACAATCACTGAGCTGCAGTGAGTTACATAAACAAGGCTTGAACAACCCAGGGAGTTTTATACTCATTCCTAGTTTGCCTTGTGCAGCTAAAAGTGCAAGCCTAAGGAGACAGATAATAAATTGAGAGAGCAAAATGTGGTCAGAGGATAAACCATCAGCAAAGCAATGGGGTGAGGGGTGGAAATTCTGCCATGAAGCTTCTGAAAAAATAAAAAATCTGCCTTTTTTCCCATATATTTGTGCCCACTCAATTACAATCCAAACAGCCTTTCAGCAGCCACGACAGACACAGGAATTCTAGAACTTGTTAGTGCTGTGGAAAAGTACCAAACACCTTTCTGTATGCAAAGCATTCCCTAAGAACAGAACAAGTTCAGCACCGAGGGAACTGGGAAAGTCTCCTCAGGGACACTCTGAGCAGCCTCTTTCAGTGGTGCCACAGCTCACCCTGACCAGACACTGTCAGCAAAGATGACTTTCAAGTTGTGGATAGCAAAAAAACAAAAAGAGAGTGAGTTCCTCACTGCTGCATTTACATCTCTTTCAGCAGGGCTGTTCCACTTCTGTCCTGATGTGGAAAATTCACTCCAAAATCCTGTTGACTGCAGTGTGTGCCGAAGCACAGATGGTATGGGATTGGCTGGACGTGACAGCAGCAGAGGAAATGGAAACAGGGAAACACAAGCCAACAACAAAATTCCCCTCCTTGACTTAAAGATTGTGGCTGCACTCTCTGGGCCAAGGAAAGGGGTGAAATAAAATTGAGCATCTCCACTGACTTCCACATCCTCAGATCAGTTTTCCTCTCCTGGGAGCAGTGGCAAATAAGCAATTTCTCTGTTAAAATCAGGACCAACTGCAAGACCTGATATTTCTGCAGGTTTCTCCACCAGGCATGAGCTGCAGCATGATTCTGCCCTGAGTTCACTTTTTTCTCAGCTCTTCTTAACTCAGATACTCTGCTTTCATTAAAAGATAATCTGAGCTAATTTAGGAATTAGACTGTTTGTACTAAGTGTGCTCAGAAGGAAGGAAAGGCAAACAAAATCTGCTACATTGGAATGAATCAGCTCGGGGACACGGGGCTCAACTTAGCAAAGACACAGGCACATATGGAACTCAACCCCAGGAAAAAAATATCTCCAGGATGCTGTCTCAGTCAGCCAAACGAGGAGAGACGTGATGAACAAAGGTCTGAATGTGCTCAGCAGCGCAGCCCACAAGCTCAGAAATCTCAGGTTTTCTCTCTCCTTGGTAGCATCCCACAACAGAGCTCCTGCCTCCGTGTTTGTGAGCCTCACAAACAGCAGCAGCAGCTCTGGGCAGCTCCGTGGGGCTGGGGCACCACCGTGCCAGCAGCAGAATTCCTAAACCCACAGTGAGGAAAGAGCCCCAGCAGCAGAATTCCTAAACCTACAGCAAGGAAAGAGCCCCAGCAGCAGAATTCCCAAACCCACAGTGAGGAAAGAGCCCCAGCAGCAGAATTCCTAAACCCACAGTGAGCAAAGAGCCCCAGCAGCAGAATTCCTAAACCTACAGCAAGGAAAGAGCCCCAGCAGCAGAATTCCCAAACCCACAGCGAGGAAAGAACCCCAGCAGCAGAATTCCTAAACCCACAGTGAGGAAGGAACTCTCCAGTTTTCCTGCAGGGATCCCCACAGATGATGGAAAAGCTAAAGCCCAGGAGGGAGCACAAAGCCTGTTTAAAGAGAAATAAGTGTATTTATCCCACAAAAAGCCCCCTCCTCGTGACCTTGAAGGCTGTGGTTATCTTTCCGGCCATTCACACGTCTTTGGTGGGAGAGAACAAAACAGCGGAAATCTTGGGATAAATGCCCGGGACAAAATGAGATCAATTGGAACTGTCCTGAATGACAGCAAAGCAGCAACCCTGGCCCACAGCACATGGAAACAGGTGGCAATAAAAGTGGAAGACCACAACCCACACACAAGCAGACACATCAACTCTAAACCATCAACTCTAATCCAACTCCCCTTATTGCCCTGACCAGCATTCCTTAATTATTCGCCAAATTCCAATGTTGCCTTACCCATCATACAGGACAACTTCCTCCAAGGAAGCTCCAGGCTGTTTGGCATTAGCCAAAGAGAGATGCTTGTATAACACGTTCTTTCTCTGCAGCTACACCAGGAGCACTCTCAGGAGTTTGCCTCTGTGCTATCATTAACCTCCAGCAATCAAACATTCCCTTGGATTAGCCACGGAAGCGTTTCCCTGCTGTACCTGAGCAGTGCTGCATAGGCTGGGCAGAGGAGTGAGGGGGCTGTGTACCCAAATAACAGCAAGTGCAAATCCATTTGTTGTTTTTTGTTGTTTTGTTTTTTTTTTTTTTACTCCAACAGATGAAATAGAAAGATCCAACATGCTGCTTCAGTTACATATTGCTGTACCAGTCCACCACACACACTGTAATTAACATGCACCAGACGGATGGTAATTGATAATTCCCTGAGAAAGAATCACATCACTTTGCTGCCTTATTCACTTTAGTTAAGATTTTCTCCTTATTACAGCTACCTCCAGTGCTACTCCAATACATCCTTCAAGCTAAAGGCCAGATTCTGTTTACCTGCAGATCAGATGCGGAAGAAATCCACTGACTTCCAGGGAGTTCTTCCAGATCTGCTGCTAAGTGGGATGATCATGTAGCAATAAACACCAGTGTGCCACTAATCAAATCTCCCTTTTTTTTTTCTTCCCCGTGCATTTTCCAGTTCTGCACAGCAAACTGCATTACCACATTCTGGCTGCAAACTCCTCAGATTCCAACACGTACCTGAACGCTTCCCATCCTAAATTCAGAGCACAGCGGGAGGGAAGGAGCCTGTCCTGCGTGCCATCCCCCTGACTGGAGATGTGCTCGGCATGAAGATGGTATTATTAGAGCCAGCTGCTCAAACACCGATAAGGAGAAGTGCCCAGAGGCACACGAGCAGAGGTCAAAGGCACACGAACCGCAGTTTCTCCCTACTACCCCACAGTAAAACCAAGCAAGTCCTGCTGCACTGCTCCGAGGCTGAATCAGAGTTTCTGCGGCAGGTGAGGATGAAGATGCAGAGCTGCATCGGGAAAAGCCGACAGCAGCGGCGGGGCTGTTAGCAATCAGGTTTTATTTACCAGCCATATTGTGTTAAAAACCAGACGTGATTCCCATACCGAGCGCCTCAACCTGTCACCGCCAGCAAAGGGAGATTGATTTGTTTGCAGAGAACCAAATCTATCTGGAGGACGCATCCTCCGAGCCCGGCATGCAGAAGAAGCGTCCCCAGGAGCTGGGGACGAGCCGGTAAATCAGTGATCAATGTCAGACAAGCCGGCGGTTCCTGTGGCATCCCCGGGCTCGGGGGATGGAGCTGAGGGAAGCACTCACCATTGCAGCAGGGCTCGGTCCCGGCGCTGGCGATGCCGCATCCCCGCGGGGGCACAGTGGCCGCGGGGAGCGCTCCGGCCCCGCTGCCCGCGCTGGCTCCCCCCGGCCGCAGGAGGGGTCGGCGCCTCCGAAGGGAATCCAAATTCCTCCTCCCTCGCCTGCCGGTCATGTCCAGGCTGCCTTTGCTCAGGGGATGGGCCAGCTCCTGGCCGTGAAGGAATTTGCCATCGCTAAATCAGAAAAAAAAAAAAAAAAAAACCAAAAAACCCCTAACAAACCAAAAAACAAAACCCAAACAACGGCAACAACAAAATAAAAGCAAGAAGGGAGGTGTGATATTTTAAAACTTTTTTTTCCCCCTCTCTATTTTTTGTTTTCTTTTTTTTAAGGGTGCTCGGGGCGGGGCGGGGGACGAGAGGGGCGCTCAGGCTGGCTGGGATGCTGTGCCGGGCTGAGATGCTCCGGTGCGCTCGCCCCTGTGCCTGTGTGTGATTCTCATACCCAGACAATGCTCTGCAAAGCGAGCTGGTCCTGCGGAGAAATGCAAACACCTCCTCCCCCGAGTGCCTGAGCAAAGGGAAAGCGGTATGGAACCAATAGCTTCTCCTCGGCTGCTCTCATTAATATGGAGGAGAAAAAGAAGCCAATGAGGAGGAGCGGGAGGAGGGATTTATTCAAATCAAATTTCCCGAATCGAACACCCTTTCTCCCTTTTTTTTTCTTTCCTTTTCCCACGTACCCCAAATCTGCCTTCTCCCTGTTGCCTTAGCGCCGTTTCTGCTGTCCCGGAAATTTTTATTTCTTATTTCATTACTGTGACAGGGTCAGCAGCACACGGCGATGGGAGGGAGGATGGCATCGCTGCTGGGAGGGAGCGGGGGCTGTGCGAGGGAAGATGAAAGGAGCCAATTTCTCCCGGACCTGCAGGGTTGGTTGCAAAGAGAAGCGATAAAGTAGCTGGAGTTGTCAGGGAAGGGAACTGAGGGGGAGCAGAGCAGGAATTTCAGCTGGAAACACCATTTTGCAGATGATGTGTGCAGATGGGCGGGTGGCCTGTGTCCAGGCTGAACCCTCTGAGCTTGGAGAGAGGATTCTCTGATCTTCCACAGGAGATGCACACGTAAAGAGGGAAATGACAGCACAGAACAGCAGCATCTACCCTGTCCTTCAGCACCACAGAGCCAAGGGACCCCTGGAACAGCCATGCAGGAGTGGCACCAGTTGCTGGGAAATGACTGGAAGGGAGCTGTAGGGAGGGCTGGAGAGAGGGGAAGGGTTGTCCAGTCTCAAGCTGAGTCAAGAGAACTACAGGTTGGATATCAGGGAAAAGTTTTTCACAGAAAGAGTGATAAAGTTCTGGAATGGCTGCCCAGGGAGGTGGTGGAGTCCCCATCCCTGGGTGTGTTTAACAAAGCCTGGATGTGGCACTGGGTGCCAGGGTTGAGTTGAGCTGTTGGGGCTGGGTTGGACTGGATGATCTTGAAGGTCTCTTCCAACCTGGTCATTCTGGGAATTCTGTGAATTCTGCGAGTTAACAAAGCCACAAAGCCCTCAAAGGGGAACTGTGTGATGGGAATGACACTTGGAAAGAATCAGGGACAAGGAGCATGAAATCATAGAATGGTTTGGGTTGGAAGGGACATTAAAACTCATCTTTTTCCATCCTTTTCATGGTCAGGGACACCTTCCACTATCCCAGGGTGCTCCAAGTTCAGCCTGGCCTTAGACACTTCCAGGGATCCAGGGGTAGCCACAGCTTCTCTGGGAAGCAGTTCCAGAGTCTCACCACCCTCACAGGGAAGAATTTCTCCCCTAATTTCTAGTGTAAACCTCCTCTCTTTAAGTTTAAAGCCATTCTGCCTTGTTCTATCACTGCATTTAAGCTTTTGAATCATAATTCTAAAATTTGAACTAGAAGTTATTCAAATCCCACCAGCAAGATAATTTAAATTTACATGTCAAAAGGGAAAGAAGGAGAGCATCTTGGAAGAATTAACTGACAGATAGAAACATCTTGTTGAGCTGCAGCAGAGTCAGAAAAGAATGAAAATGCAGAAGGAGCATATTAGTGAAACAGATTGCTTAACCTGGGAGAGACTCCTTAACATCATAATAAAATATCATATATATTCTCCATCAACTGGCTTTAATTCTTGGGATTTCAGGAGCACCATTAAAACAATTTTTACAATAATACTTCTGGGACTCTGAAGTACTGTAAAATAAATTAAGAAATAGAGGAAAGTCAGAGCAATATTTATTGCTCCTTTGCTGTCAAGAATTAAGGGCTGTATCAGACCATCTGTCAAGAAGAAAAAAATGAACAGACATAAGCAGGGCCTCCAGTAATGTTATGTGGGAGACAAAACAGCAGATGAAAAGGTCAGAACTCCTCCTCAGCAGTGTGTGTTGAAGAGCAGGCCAGTTCCAGCAGCCAGCAGGGCTCTCACGGAGAGAGGCAGCTCCAGTTACCCTCAGCCCCTCTGCCCCATGAGCAAAGATCCCCTCTAGGCCTGGGTGACAAAGCAGCCTTTGTGATAAATCTGTGATTCAGCTCCCTCTGGCATGGCCAGGCAGTTCAGCCATCCCTGCCTCGCCTCCCGTGTGATTATGAAAGGCAGGAATATTTTTTTTTCCCATCATTATGAGGCAGATAATAAATCTCATGTGGAGATCAGCTGTCTCCTGTGGGAGGGACCTCACAATGGGGCAGGGGAAGAGCTCTGGTTCCTCTCCCTAAAAAGTGACAGGAACAACATGTGAGTGTCCATAACTCCCATCTCCATCTCCTCTCGGGTGGGGAGGAGGCAGAGCTGGGAAGGAGAGAGGGATGGGGGGAAGGTGTTTTTATGGTTTGTTTTAATTCTCACTATTCCACCCTGAGTTTGTTGATAATAAATTCCATTAACATCCCTGACTTTGAGTCTGCTTTGCCTGGGACTGCATTTGGTGACTGATGTGTCCCTGTCCTTATCCCAGCCCATGAACCTTTTATCTCACCTGCTCACTTGGAGAGGGAAGGCTCAGAATGGTTTGGCTGCCCATCCAGCCAGTGTCAACCCACCACAGCATTAACAACAAATAATTAATTTAATAATAATAACAAACGACACATTTCAAGGCTCAGACTTCTGCAGAGGCCTCAGAAAGTCCTGTTTGTGGAGCTCTCCAAAAGATCTCATGCAAGGGGTGCAACATCCCCCAGGAGCTGCTTGGCTTGTACAAGGAATGAGCCTGGATGTGTTTGCTGCCCTGGGAGGCACTGACAGGGTCTCAGGTGCCATTTCTCCTTCCTGCAGAAATCCAAAATGTTCTTCTCCTGAAACCCAAAGTGGTCATCGGCTGCAATCCAAAAATGTCCTTTTGCAGCAATCCAAAATGTTCTCCAGAAATGCAAAATGTTCTTCTGCTGCAATGCAAAATGTCCTTCTGCAGCAATCTAAAATGTTCTTCTGTTGCAATCCAAAATGTTCTTCTGCTGCAATCCAAAATGTTCTCCAGAAATCCAAAATGTTCTTCTGCTGCAATCCAAAATGTTCTCCAGAAATCCAAAATGATGTTCTGCAGCAATCCAAAATGTCCTTCTGCTGCAATCCAAAATGTCCTTCTGCAGCAATCAAAAATGTTCTCCAGCAATCCAAAATGTTCTCCAGCAATGCAAAATGTTCTCCAGCAATCCAAAACTTTCATCTGTAGCAATCCAAAATGTCCTTCTGCAGCAAAGGTGGTAGGACAAGTGTAGGAAGTTGCCTTTTCCTCCTGCACATCTTTTTGCAGAGTTCCTGTCTGCAAATGGGAAATCGATGCCAGCTCTTAACAGGGGGATGCATACTCAGATCCTTTCCAACAGGGAATTCCTGCTGTTCCTGCCATTCCTCACCATGAATTTCCTTGGAGAAATTGGAGGAAAAAGAACTTATTAAAGGAATATTCAAACTCAGGAGACCCCAAAGTATTAATGTACAAATTATAATGTCAGTTATAATCTGATGTGGCAACTCTTAAGTAGCGTGAATATTCTGAAGGAAAAAATCCTCAAAAGCCCCATTCCAAAACTTAGAATTTACTGCAGGTGTTATATCATTGAGATTCTAGGATTGCATGGTCTGAGATCACTTTCTCCAGTCTTTATCAGCTTGAAAATGTTTTAATGCTTCCTAACACTGATAGAAAGAGACAAATTGTGCCACTGAGGTTGAATTTTACAGCATGAGTAGCAGGGAGCAGGTTACACTGAGATATCTCTCCCCTTCAAAGGAGATAAATAAATAAGTAGACAAATAAATGAATAAATAAAAAGCCTGCAGGCAATTTCATATTTCATTTGAAGGGACACCACTCAATACCTCTCTTGGAGTGACCCTGAGGAAACATGAATTGCTCCCTCACCAAATTTAGGGTCTCTTTGGTCAGTGTCATCACAAAGCTCTTTGTGCCTGAGAACCCTTCTCCAGGGCTGCAAACCTCACTCCTCCTTTGCCCTGGGACTTGAATCTCAGACCTTTCAGCCCAGCAGGGATTAGGAAATCATTAAATTTCTCCAAGGCTTGGATATCAGCATCATGATGAAGACCAGACTGCAGGGGAGACAAGAGACTCCACTGTGGCAATTTAAGTGGGATGGTTGGATCTGAAACCTCAAAAACTCGAGCAGCCTCTCCACAGGCTGAATCTGGATGTCTTTGGGTATGTGGCAAATATTTTGACCCAAATATCTGAAATTTAACAGGCTTGTAAACTAAAGATAAATGGAACACTCACCAAACCATTCTGTGGTTGATTTTATTTGTTTTTCTTTTGCTAGAGGGTGATCATGTCTGTCCAAACAAAATGCAGTCACTTCTTTCTCCCAGCATCTATCAAACTCCTCAGGAACAGAAGGTGACATTTTATTTTGGATGAAAACACATATTTGTGCTGTTAAAAAATAGAACTTAAACCTTTATTTAAAAATACCTTAAATAAATAAACTCTTCCAACAGTAACAAAAGCAATGACATTTTCTTCACTGCTAAGATTAATAATTTCTTTGTGTACTTTTAAGACAACTTTTCAGTGCTGGCACTGAGATCCCAAGGGATTCACAGAATTTATTTAAGACAATGAGAATGGGTTGCATTGAAAGTCCACCAAAATCAATTAAATGCTGTCAGCTTTTAATCAAAACTAGTGTGGCCAGCAGGAGCAGGGAAGTGATTGTCTCTGGGGAGGCCACACCTCCAATCCTGGGGTCATTTTAGGGCCCCTTGATACAAGCAGGACACTGAGGGGCTGGAGCATGTCCAGGGAAGAGAATGGAGCTGGGAATTCACAGAATTCACACAGAATTCCCAGAATGACCAGGTTGGAAGAGACCTGCAAGACCATCGAGTCCAACCCAGCCCCAACAGCTCAACTCAACCCTGGCACCCAGTGCCACATCCAGGCTTTGTTAA
>JAWWEY010000115.1:3280740-3291373 GCA_035582745.1 Loriotus luctuosus
TGTTAGTTAGAAGGGGTTTTTATGGCTTAGAGCAAAGGATAAACCCACCTCAAACAAGAAGATGTTTTTACCAAGCAAAAAGATTCCACAGGTGAACGAGTCAGCAAATGTTGCAAGTACAAAAAAGGTCTCAGAGTTTTCCACTGCAAGAAAACTGAAAAACAACTTCTAGCTTAATCTGCAATGTACTAACTTTTAGTGATTGGAGAATATTACCTTGAATATGGTAATTACAGTAGTTATGACAGGCTATAGGTAAAAGTTAAGGTATAGATTCATCCTACTGTATTAAGATGCTCAGCAAAGGAAAGTATATAATGCAATGTAACCAAAATTAAAGGGTCTCCAGGCTTGTCTACAGCAGCTGGAAGATGCAGTATGTCCTTCTTAGACAGTTCCTACTAAAATTACTAATGACCAACTTGTGGCTAAATTCAAAGGTCACGCTCCCCATCTGAACTCTTGATTTATGAACTGGTTTTTTCACTTGGGACAGTTCTGCCTTCCTTTATCTGCAGGCACAGACAGATTGCTCCCTTAACCCTGCAGTCAAGTGTTTTTCTTTTAATTTCTCTGACAGGATGTCTTGAGTTCATTCCTTGCTGCATTCCTGGCGAGGTGAGGATTAATTATCCAACAGCTCAAGGTTTTTGATTCTCAAAACACCTTCAGTTTTACATCTGGTCTTTTTGCACAAACCACTTTGGAGGGAGATTCTCCACTGCTGTAGGAGGAGAAGTGGGAAAATTTTCAGCTATAGAAGACGAAAAAAATCTCTTTTCCTTCAAATGGAAGCAAATGACTCTCCAGTGAGGACTGCAAAGGTCTGTGATTGGCCTGAGCATCAAGTCTGGGTTAGCCAAGCCATCATGAAAAGGTTTTAATGGAAGGAGCTCATGGCTACATTTGCAAATCCAACTCATGGAGTTTTCTCTTGAGGAACTGATGCCTCTGCTGTTTTATCTGCTGCAATTCTTTATGTGGAATGAGGCAATCGTCTTTTATCTAGAGACAACATTTTCTTTGTTTCCTATTTCTCTCAGAACTTCTCAGAAATTGTCTCAATTTCTTACACTATTTATTACTTTTTTTTTTTTCTTAATACCCTGTCTTAGGTCCTGGGTGCTGCATGTATATAGAATTTATATGTGAAATAGCAACTCCCAAGGTAAGTCAGGGTTTGAAAATGCAGCTTTAGGCATTACAAAATATCTCCTACTTGTGCTTACACAAAGGGAGTAGCTGTGTCTGCTGCTGCTGGTAGTTTATCATCATTTAGGAAGCCAGACTGCAAAATAAGGAATATGCTTTGTCACTGGAGTGTAACTGCTAATTGCATTCAGATATGTTCTTTTTTCCCCTGTATTTTTTATTTTCTGTGCAAATTTTCTTCCCCTGCCCTTGGCTGAAAGCCAGTTTTCTTAAATGGAATATGACAAAGCTAAAAATAATTTTCTTCTCTTATAAAAATTTCTTCTGCTGTTCCCATGCTGCACAAACCCCTTTGCATTTTAGTGTACATAGATATAAAATCTGATCTCCTACAGGAGACTGTGGCCTCCCTTCCCTTATCTGAGTCTGAAAATCACAGAATTACTGAATGTTTGGGGATGGAAAGGACATTAAAGATCATCCATTTCCACCCCCTGCCATGGGCAGGGACACCTCACATTATCCCAGGGTGCTCCAAGCCCTGCCCAACCTGGCCTTGGACACTGCCAGGGATGGAGCAGCCACAAAATTCTGTGCAAACAACCAAAGGCAGGTTCATCCAAAATTTCTGTCTTCATCTCCTCTAACATGAACATAACAAAAACATGAAATTAGATAAAATATTCACAACAGGAGCACACTTTCTCCTCTGGCTCTGTCAAAGAAGAGAAAAGCAAAATCCAAAGTTAGGAAGCAAAGGCCAAGAAAATGCATTTCAGAAATAAAAAAATCTTAAGAAGAAGAAGAAGAAGAAGAAGAAGAAGAAGAAGAAGAAGAAGGAGAAGAAGAAGAAGAAGAAGAAGAAGAAGAATTGTTAAAGAAGTAGGAAAAGTAACCACTGCAATAAAGTACCAAAGAGGAAGGTTTGTAATATCTAAGGGATTCACCTAATCAAAGGTTGGATATATCTGCAGTGGAGGTGCCTGCAGCTGAGCTAATCCTTGTTTCCCTTCCTAGTCACAGAAATATCCTTTATAACCACCAGAAATCAGAGCAGGAATCACATCAACCTAAGGCAGGAATGCAAAATAAACGAGAAAAATCATATCCTAAAAGTGCTGTTTCTCTCCACTGGCTTTAAAGGAACCTGTGTTGTCAACATCTAGAGGTGGGTGAGGTGAATCCCACTCTGGATGTCTCCAAGACAAGTCTGCCATTTAAAGGAGATGCTTTACTCAAAAATAAATCACTGGTTTCAATAAATGAACAAATTGTAATATGAATAATGATTCCAGATGAATATGAAGGTGTGGAACTTAACCCTGATAAAGGGAAATACTTCATGAGACAATTTTCAGTGATGGAACATATTTCCATAGAAAATGACAGAGAGCAAGAGTACAGTTTAAAACCAATGGAATTGGAAAATTTTTTAAAAAGTCAAGATTATCCAGAGGAAACATTAATAATATTGAAATAAATTTAGTATGGTATGTTACAACTTGACAGCTTTAATCAGTCTGCAATTGCTAAAGGTCAAGGCAAAAATAACAAAATATATTACCCTAGACAAAAGATTCTTACATTTTCATCTAATTTACCTTTTCTGGACAAAGAGAAGATGGGATTAGACAAGAAAAGGATCTGATGAATATTGGATCTGATGAATATTCTAAAAACATTCTCAGTAATATCCTATATTCTCAAAACATGAAAAAGAGAATCCATTCATCCTATTTTTGAAGTAATTAATAACATTCAAACAGACAAATAAAACCACCACCCTCTTTTCTTATTTGGATCTGGATTTCCACTCTATTCTGAAATTTATCACTTCACTTTTTGAGTTTCTTATGTTTTGTTTTAAGCAGGTGGTAGATACCTGATTTTGGCAGTTCCTCAACAGGAACAAGGATCATTATTATTAGAGTTACACAGAGAAATACCTGTAACAGAAAGCAAATCAGAGAATGAGTTAATTACAAAAATCAAAGTCATGCAGAACAAAAGGCCTCATATTGCACGTGTCAGAAAGACATGGTGCAGTGTCACTTCAGGGAAAAGCTCCCCAAAAATGATTCTTTAGCACTTTCTTTTATCTTGGAACTGTCTCACTTCCATTTCTATTAATCATTTATACTTGCTTTACATAGCCTTATGATAAACAGTGAATAAATTCAACGGGTTTAATGTAACTTCTTTTGTATTTTTGTCACAGCAAGACTGTCTCAGAATTCACTGTAACTCTGCACATATTTTACATTTGAAATTAATAGTTCCTCACACATTGCTTATTTTAAATACCAGCTTTGTTTCTGCTCTCTGTTCAATCAAAGCATTGCCTGATTCTAAGATGCTGACACAACAGAAGGTGGATATAAAACATCCTCATCCTAAAATTGGTGGTTTATGAGTTGTTGGGTTTTTTTTACCCTCTGCACCAGCAAGATTAGCAAGAGTCAGATCTGCCTGTGCCCAAGACAAATAATTTTTTGTCTTTTTATTTTATGCCATCACCATACCACAAATTCACTTAATGCCTGCCTTAAAACCTAATTCCTCTCCTACCCAATTTAGTCTAAACCCTTGTACAAAGGTTGCAGCATCCTTTCTCAAGCCAGCTCTGATCTTTGCACTTCATCCAGTTGCAGCCGTTTGCATTTCTCTTTTTCATCCCTCTGGCTTCTCCCCACCTGTGCTGCTGCTTTGAAGATGCTGCTTTTGGCATTTAATCAGTTTTTTTACATGGGCAGATAGTGATAAAGTAGAATGATTTTAAACTGAAATAGGGTAGATTTAGATGGGATATTAGGAAAGAATTTTTCCCTGGGAGGGCGGGGAGGCTCTGGCACAGGGTGCCCAGAGAAGCTGTGGCTGCCCCTGGATCCCTGGAAGTGTCCAAGGTCAGGTTGGACAGGGCTTGGAGCCACCTGGGACAGTGGAAGGTGTCCCTGTCCATGGCAGGGGGTGACATTGAATGTTTTTTCAGGTCCCTTTCAACCCAAACCATTCTGTTTTTCTATGATTCCATGGTAACTGAGTGTCTCACAACCCTCAGGAGCAAACTTACTCCATCCTTACAAGTGGTGAATGAAAGGTTTAGAAACGTTGGCAAAGATACAAGTCTGGGATTCAACCCATTTTCTCTTAGTGAAGAGATTCTTAAAATAGCTCATCTGTGCTGAAAGTAAAAATATGAGTTTATTCCACCAAGTGAAGATGTCTGCAGTATAAATGTTTACATTTATAAATGTGGAAGGACTATCACTACAGCCTCCTCTTCCATATGTACATCCACCCAGTGCAAATAAGGTCAATAATTCCTGCAATAATACACATTGCTCATGCTGATTTTAAGTGCTTTTACAGCCAAAGATAAAGCACATCCCTCAGATGTCTCCCATGACATCCTTGGCTTTTCACCAAGTACGTGCAGACTTAATGTCATTAGATCTACAGGCAGCAGGAATTTACATATTGCAAAATTGCTACAGCACCATCATTTCATCTCTCAAAACAACTTCTCCGCGTGATTTTTTTTTAAGCAATAAATATACATCCTGCAAATACATTAAGAATTAAACCGAGGTTGTTCCTTTTTCTAAGTGATGGCTGTGTTGGTGAATAGAAAACCTGAGCTGAAGTTGTGACAGTGGTGGTGTGATCTCATTTCTCCTTTTTTCCTCAGTTTCCCCATTTAGAAATGGTAATGGTGGAACTGGTCTCCCCTGGAGAACACCAACAACACAACTGTGAACTCCAGAGTGTTTTTCCTCCATCTCTTGGAAGCAGATGCATAAAAGACATAACTTTTAGCTGCACAATCCTTGGATACAGATGTTTTCCCAGGACACTTCAGCCCAGGGTCACCCACATTTAATTAAGGCTTTGCCATCAGCATGGAGAGGCCAAAGTTGAAGCTGATTTTCTATATATTTGTGACTATCTCAGATAATTCTGAAGGATCTCTTCTGCTGAAAGATATTTCCATGAACCATGGAGCCAATTTTCAGCTATGAGCTACACAAACACAACCCAGCTACAGAGCCTCTGAATGTTCCTTTTATTCATTTCTAGTTCTTTTTTTAAGGGCAATAATAACCATCATTCTATCAATTCTGCTGTTTTACACTTTGGGGCCATAATGAAATGCTCTGAATGAACAAGGATTGGAAATCTAGGAAAAAGAACAATCAGAGAAGTCAGCACTGGTAATAACCAGTATAAGCCTTAGAGCTGCAATTTTTGTGGGCATCTCTTTCAGGTTTATTTTTTTTTTAAACAGCTTTCCAAATCACATCAGGCAAGCAGGCTGGCTTAACACAATCATTTAGATTGCATGGAATTGTCTCCTAGTAAAATTGCCAGTGATCATTCTCATTTGAAGCACTTCAGAGCATCTCCTCAGAAATCCTAGGCAGAAATTTGCAACATGAGTGGGAATTGGCTCTATGGGGGAAGCAAAACAGCCTGGGGATTCCTGAATAGCAAACAAAGTGTTGGTGAAATAATAATTATTACCCTGAGTGCCTGGGAGATGGCTCAGCACAGAGCCCTGCAGTGCCTCAGGCAGCCAGAGCAGGGTTTGTGCTCTGCTCCCTCTGTCTGGGAAGAGAAGCACAGAAGCTGCAAGCAGCCCTTCAGCACATGGATAATTCAGTGTTGGAGAAGGGATAGAGGGTCAAGGGGAAGCTCTGACAGCTCCATGCCCTCTTTCCTTTGTTCTTTGATTCATTCCAAACAGAAAAGCACTTTTCCTGCACAGATGAGTATAAATGTCAATGTGGCAGAGAATGGAAACAGCAGGAGAGGGGAGTGTTTGATGGATTTGAGATTGCTGATGACCAGAAAAGGATTTTAAAGACTCACAGAATTTTTAAGGCTGGAAAAGACCTCCAAGAGGTCAAGTCCAGGCTTTGACCAAACGCCCCTTATCATCCAAACCATAGCACAGAGTGCCATGTCCAGTTGTTCCTTGAACATTTCCACTGATGGGGACTCCACCCCTTCCCTGGCAGCCCCTTCCAGTGCCTAGCCACCTTTTCAAGGCAGAAATTCTCCATGAAATCTCATCTGACCCTCCCAAGGAACAAGAGGCCATTTCCTTTTGGAAAAAGCATTTAGATCCTAGAATCTCTTAAGTATCCTGGCCTTGGAAACCAGAAGTACTGCTGCCCATGTTTGATTTTCATCAGGAACGAGCCTAGAAAACCCAAGAAAGCAGTTTGGCAATTTCCTTGTTTCCTTCAGTGTGTTTCTTCAGCAGTGATTTTCAGTATCTGATCATCTGTGAACCCCTGGGTATTTTCTCCCTCTCCAGTGCTATGTGGCAAATTTAAGCCTAAAAAACATCTCAGCTGTGTAATTGCCACAATCAGGGAAAACGGGTGAGAAGTAATTTTAGAGTAATTCAAAATTATTACTTTTCCAGGCCACTGGAAAACTGCAGAGGCAGGAAAGGAAGAGTGCAATGATACCAACCCCACCTTCAGGACAGGGAGGCTTTGGGTGCCAACAAACCAGGGATGGATTTAAGTCTGTCCAAAGTCACAATTTCAAAAATTGTGACTTTGAATTTCACAGATTTTGTGTGGAAATTGAGGACTGTATATTCATGGCTGCACAGAGAGTTTGGAAACTCTCTGTGGAAAATTTGGAAGTGATGAAGACTAGACCAGAAAATGATGATGTCAGCCTCTGTGCCAGTCCTTCAAAGGTCTCTCAGGCCATGTGCATGGAAAAAAGTCCTTCAAAACAGTTGAGTATAATTTTTTCCAAGGGAAAAATTATCAGGAAGACCAGGGAAGGGGGAGGAAGACTGCCTGGTTGTTTTTTTTTTTCTTTTTTTTTTCCTCCTCCAGATAACAGAAAGGATTTACCAGGAGACTTTGGTCCTCTAGATGTCTAAACCTGGGCTCTAATAAACTCCTGGACCAGAGGTGACCCTGGAGGCATCAGGAGCATCACTCCCTTCATTCTGGCTCGATGCTAACAAATCCTCTGGGCTCAAACACACTCTGTTCACTGCAATGGCTGGGGCTGGTGTGTCCAAGGGACAATCAAGCTGCATTTTCAAATTAATCACATTCAGACTGGGAGGAAGGAGCAACATAATCTGAACATTAGCTAATTAAAGGGTGGTGAGGGGAGAGAAAACTCCAGAACCCAAGTCATTGAGAGGATACATAACATTTGAGACAGCTTTTTTGAGAATAGCAAATTTTCTCTGGGAAAAAAGTGTCTCATCAAGTGACATTTGCTCAGTAGTGTAACTTAGGGACCCAACTTCATCTCTTCATTGGAAAAACAGCTCCTTCTAAACATATTTTCCTACAGCCTCTGTTTTCTGAGCATTCTGAACATACTGATCTCAAAGAAATGTCAAATAGGTTTAGTTTCCTAGCGTGTAATAAAGTACCTGAAAGGAGATTGTAATAAGGCGAGAGTCTCTTCTCCCAGGTAAGAAGTGGCAGGATGAGAGGAAATGGCCTCAAGTTGCATCACAGGAGGTTTAAAATTGATATTCATAAAAATTTCTTCTCTGAGAGGATGGTCAGGCATTGGAACAGGCTGCCCAGGGCTGTGGTGGAACCATCATCTCTGCAAGTGTTCAGAAGACACGTGGATGTGGCACTTGGGGACAGGGTTTGGTGCTGGATATGGTGTTGGATTAACCATTGGACTCACTGATCTCAGAGGTCTCTCCCAACCCCAATATTTCTATGATTCTAAACCTCTCACTCTGGCACATTTCATTTTCAAGGGGTGTTTCAGTCTTCCAGTCAGGCCTGAGAATCTTCACCTCTTCCCAGCATATTTTACAGAATAATTTGTGACATCCAGCTGTACCTTGCTGGGCAATAACTCCTCACCCACAACTAAACCCTTCCTGAGGTGGGTAGAGGTGAGACTGCAAGCAAAGGACTTGTGCACCTGCATCTGCATCAGGAAAATATGAAAAATATCCACTTGTCCTCCAAGGGCCTGGTAAATGTGTCCAATATCACAAGAGACTCTTTTATCTTGGGCAGCTGACAGATGGAGAAAGAATAATGGAAATGATGGAAGAATTTGGACCAAATCTCACCCAAATCTTTGCCATGGGTAGGACCATCTCCACTGGACCAGGGGTGCTCCAACCTGATCTAAGACACTTCCAGGGATCCAGGGGCAGCCACAGCTTCTCTGGACACCCTCTGCCAGGGCCTGCCCACCCTCATTGTGAAAAACCTCCTCCCTAAAATCAGGGAATTATCCCTGCGGCCACTCTGGAACAGCCAACAGCTCTGACACACAGCAAATGGAAGCTGGGCTGTCCCTGAGCCCCTGGGATTTGTCACAGAGGGTTTTGCTTGTCTGGTTCCTGGCAGTTTCAAGCTGGGCTTGTTATCTCTACCTGGCCATGTCCCTGAGCTGCACATCACGAGCCTGTGCAGATCAGCTTGTGCAAGGGCAGAAAAATGATGGCACAAAAATGCTGCCTGGGGCCCCCAAGCCCCAGACAGGTTTGGCTTGTGGTTCTGGTGGGTTATTTTTTCCTTTTTTACATCACTCATGAGCAGTACCAGCATTTACTTGCTGTGTACAGAGGTGCAGTGATGTAAGGGTGACGTCTGGAAGGAATCAAAGACGTCATTCCCATTAAAGCAAAATGGGGAGGTTTTTCTAAATATAATAAATATTAAAATACTGCAACTGTCTATCCTAACTGGCAGCAGACAGCCTTAAAAAATCTATTAAAGGAGATTAAGGATGTGGAAAGCATTTCAGTTCATAAGCCAACAAATAAAAGGTCTTGAAGAGTGAGGGTTGGAAAGCTCCTCTCCTCTCACTGATGATAAATGTGGACATGATTTCAAACAGTGCAGAGGTATCCCCAGCCTCACACAAAGGGATGGATTAGGGAGGCAGCTCAGGACTGCAATACAAAATGCAAACTCTTGACTTGTAAACAAAGTTGTTTGCACATGGCCAAATCTTCTTTCAATCACCACTGCAGATATCTCATGAGCCAGCAGTTCTGGGTCTATCTTCCCCTGGCAGATAATGAGGTTAATTGACAGCTGCAGCATCCTGATAAGAGCTGATGGAAGATGAAATGCAGGCCCAGAGACAGATGGAACAAGATAACTCTAATGACCAGCATTAACAATGATGCTGGCCATTATTAAATCTGTGCTTTCATGGAAAGAAGGAAGAAGAGTTACTTCTAAATGTGGTTTCTTTCCCAGTAAATAATCAAATAACAGCAAATGAGGCACTTGAATCCAAGAGGACCAGTGCAATGGTTCCTTGTAATTTGGAGAGTTTAACACCTGAGAATTAGGAATGGAAGAAGAGTGTGTGTATGTGTGCATTTTGACAAGCAGTTATTAAAAACAGGTTGCAGAGAGAGAGAAGATTCATTGTAATGCTCTTTGTCTGTCTGTGCAAGAAAAAAAAAGAGTGGGAGTGGTTATTGGCTGTGTGAAGAGGAGAATAATGTGTTATTTTTGGTCTCTATACTGTTCCTATGGAATTCATCCAGGAAAACTGCACGTCCTTGTACGCTGCTTCTGAAAAAAAAATAAAAATTACTAAAGGTACAGAACATGTTTAGCACTGTTTATCTGCAAAACTGGCATTTGCTGCTGAACAAGTCAGGCCTAGCTCATTTTATAGTCAGTGGGAAGGAACAGGCCCTTCCCAGGTGTGAAGATATTTCAGATATTTATTTTAGGGTATGTATATAAATTGTGTCCTGGTTTCCACTGACTCTTTTCACTGGCTCTTCAGTGGCTGCCAAGAGTCAAGAGGGAATAACTCCAGTAGAGACATTTCTATTGAAAAAACTGGTATGCAGTTGTATAAATCGTGGTCTGAAGGACAAAAAAAAAAAAAAAGAAAAAATGGTCTATTTTGGTTGTCACAACATGACTTAGATCAGATTGGTAATGGTCAGATAATACATGAATATAACAACTTGGAAGGAAATAAAGCCTCCTGATAAACTCTTTAACCTAATTGTAAAATACAGGGGAGGAGTGGCTGGAAGTTGAAGCCAGATGAGTTCACATTAGAAAAAAAGCATGTTTTTAGTTCTCATTAAACAACTTAAAGTTGAGTTAGAAACTCTTCTGATGATGCCTACAAATAAACATAGAATGTCTTTCTGAAGGAGATGCTTCAGCCAGGACAAACCAGTGAGAACAGGCTCAGTGTGGGTTGAATGCCAGAGAATTACAGAATTATTAAGTTTTGAGAAGATCCCCAAGATCGCTGAGGCTGGGCATGAACTTAACAGTGCCAAGCCCATCACGGAGCCGTGTGCCCAAGTGCCACATCCAACCTTCCTCAAATCCCTGCGGATTGTCACTGAACTGATGCCTTGTGCAGGCTGACCCAGAACAGAGACTGGACAGAGCTAAAGAATAAAGCAGGGATTTATTAAAAGGATCTCCTCCATGGATGCACCTTGGGCAGCACAAGAGCCCAGCCAGGG
>JAWWEY010000115.1:3323490-3342865 GCA_035582745.1 Loriotus luctuosus
GCAGCAGCACAGCTGGCACTGCAGGAGGGCTGAGCCCCCATGGGATGGGGCTGTGCCACCCCCTGGCACACAGGGGGTCAGCTCCTGCTCTCACTCTGGCAGTGGTCTGGTTTTTTCGTTTGTTTGTACTATTGCATTTGTATTGTAATTTTCCTCATAAAGAACTGTTATTCCAGCTCCCATCTCTTTGCCTGAGAGCCCCTTAATTCCAAAATTATAATAATTCAGAGGAAAGGGGTTTACGTTTTCTGTTTCAAGGGAGGCTCCTGCCTTCCTTAGCAAACACCTGTGTATTCAAACCAAGACAGGAGAGCATCTTCACCTTCCCATTTGTGTCACAAACAAGCCTCTACTGACTGAGAGACACAGGGAGTGTGTGCCCTGCTCATTCCCCTGCCTGATTGTACAACCAGCCCACACTTGCCTGTGTTAGTACTCAACTCATCTCTCTGATGAGCACTGCTATTAATAGGAGCTCAGGAATCATATTTAAAGCAGACTAATCAGCATCTTCAGGAGCCTGATATGTTGGCCCAGCAACAGGATTATGTGAAGGCTATTGATCCAGAGTGCCTTTAAAAATAAATACACATTTTACAACTGTTTTTTTTATGATATTTACTTTTTTTCCTTGGCCTATTATAGAATTCGATGTAATTATTAAATTTATAAATATGTTGATGTATTTTTTATTTTGCATATTGAACACACACTCCTTGCTATGAATAAACAATGAAGAAGCAAAGTACTGAGTCTCATTACAGGAAGAGAAATGTTGAGAGCATCATGAGGGCTTATGGGTCTTATTCCATGTTCAAACACACAAGGAAATTGGTCAGATCTACTTCTTCCCCTACTGTGGTATTCCCAATATAAATTGTGAGACAGAGCTGTGATCTGCAGAAGGAATAGATAAAGTTATGATCAAAAGTCGATGAAATTATGATCAGTGGATAAAAATTATGATCACCATCCCTTTTGTTGGAAAGGGGAATGAACAAAAGGCACATGTATCTTCACTGCTTAACAAGTAGTTTTAAGCAAAAAAGGTATTAATCCACATGCTTTTCCTGAAGGATTCAGACATGACAAGCAAATTAAAATAACAGCACAGCTGGTTTATTAATTGTTATTGAATTTTCACTGCAGACTTTATTTGTAGTCACTGGAATAATTATTACTAGAGCTGATTTGGTGGATTTGTCCAAAATCACCTGTTTTACAATAAGAGAAACTCCCCCCTCCTCAAAAAAAAAATTCTTTCTCTGAAGTGAACTTAAAAACTGACATTAAACTTTCACGTTCCTAAATTTGGGATAAATTGATTCCACTCTACCTGTCACATAGTCAGACACTGAGCCCAAGAGTTGTGGGAACTTCTTGACAGCTCCTAAGAGAAGGAAGAACACAGTAGGTGTGGTGACACAGCACTGAGTTCTCAGTTAACAAAATAATTGACTTTCTGCCCCCACAGCCAGGCAGGAGGTCATTAGTCAGTGCCTAGAAAGCCATTGATGGATTTAGCCCAACATCCACAGGCCCCTTGCAGAGGCAGAAGTGAAACAACAGCGGGGAGAGACGCTGGGTTATAAGGCCAAGTTCGAGATTTTGGCTCGCAGAGGTGGATTTGGTTTGGATTTTGGATGAATTTTGGTTCACCTCTCTGTTGGTTTGACTCATCAGCCTGGTGGTTGTGTCTCAAGGTAAAAATAGAAATGGTGGTGATGCCACCAGAGATCTGAAGCTGCCCACATTGACTGGGAATAACTAAGTCCTGCCTACTGCTAGGACAAGTTCTTTGGGAGAAGGAGAGAACAAGGAAACCTTAATTCTGCTTTAAGCAGGGTATCACCCAGAAAAACCCCCAAAACCAGACAAAACCCCCAAAAACCCCACCAGCTGATTTCTTGCAGATGTATCTCCCCTCTCAAACTGCCTTTCCAAAAATTTTTCATATTTTTCATCCCAGTCACAGAATCACGCTCAGTCTTATCCCGCTTATCTGGCAAACAAATACAGATTTATCTCCTAGCGCCTAACACTTGTGCCAGTAAGAGAAAGAAATTTCTAGAAGATCTTAAACCGCTTTTGGTCTGATCTACTGAAAGCAAGTATGAACAGATTTGGTTATGTCTTTGTCACACAACAAAGAAAGGAATGGAAAATCAAAGAAGGAAGAGAAGATGCTGAGTCTGATTCCTGTACCAGTTGTTCGAGTATGAACATAAACAAAAGGAATTATGGTGATTGTTCCTTCCAGTTGAGGAAGAAAAGGTTCCAAAAAACAATGTCTAGGTTTAGTGCTCAGGCCAGAGCTTCTGAGACTTGCCAAGGAGTTACTGAAGTCCTGACAGGGACTGGCAGTGCAGCACCACTGCCCTGCACAAAAAGGTAACTTTCAAAATCAGCATTCTGGATTTTCAGCTTGGTTTGTTCAGCCTGGAGAGGAAAAGGCTCTGGGGAGACCTTAGAGCTCCTTGCAGGGCATAAAGGGGCTCAAAGAGAGCTGGAGAGGGACTTAGGAGAAGGGTCTGGAGTGACAGGTCAAGGGGGAATGGCTTCAAACTGAAGGAGGGCAGGGTTAGGTGGGATATTGAGAATAAATTCTTCCCTGTGAGGGTGGTGATGCCCTGGCACAGGGTGCCCAGAGAAGCTGATCCACCTCTGGATCCCTGGAAGTGTCCAGGGCCAGGCTTGGAGCAACCTAGGATGGTGGAAGGTGTCCCTGCCCATGGCAGGGTTTGTAACTATGTGACCTCTAAGGTCCCTTCCAACCCAAACCATTCCATGGTTTTGGTATGCTTTGAAGAAAAAACAGTAGTTTTTGGATCTTGGTCCTGAAAATCATTTCCCGCAACAAAAAACCCAAAAGTATTCTCTTCCAGTTTCTTTGGGAGGATGTAGCACAAAAGCATTTTGATGTAGCACTTCTGCATGAATCCCATTACCTTCCTGGCAAACACAATGTGTAGTCATGAAATGTAATTAAAAAAACATCTTTATGTTTGCATTTTCCCATCAACTGCAATGATAGAGGAAAATTCCTTAATTACTGCTCCTCTGTGGGATTCTTTTCAGATGACACATGCTCCTTAAATGAAAAAGAGTAAGGAAATATATAATACTAAAGGAAGGATAACTTCAAAATTGTATTTTGGAGTGGGGATTATTGTGGTGTTACCACAAGCTGTTTTTTGGCAGGGAAACAGTGCTTCAAGGGAACAGCTACCTCTGCCTCAAGATCAGTTAAAGCATTTAGCTGCAGCCCAAGGAACTTAAGATGTTTTTTCTCTCCCATTCCATCTTTGCTGGTTTTCCAGTTGGCAGCTGAAATCTATAAATAGCTGGGGAGATGATTAATCTGAAGGATGAGACTGAAAGATTCACAAATGAAATAATTACCCCACATCTGTGCAGAGCTCTGCAACAAAACTTCTAACACCAGCACTGGGCACAGAAGGGGACATATCCAAGATAAGATCAAGACCTGTTTTACATAATTGTTTCTATCATAATGAAGTGTTCATACTGCATGGCTACTGTTTTTAAGAGTCTCATCTGTGGGAAATGGATTTAAAGAAAGTTTTTAAAATTTGACAGAAGGTTTACATACTGTGTATTTGTATGTAAATTTTGAGATAAGAAATGTTGACTTAGAAATGTTGTGGAATAGGATGGACATTGTTGAGAGAAAAATTGAATTAGAAAAAGTTTTAGAGGATAGCTTTGTAAATAAATTAGATATTTTAGAGAAATAGAACAAGAGAAAATAGAGAAAATGAAAACTATATTATAGTAAAACCCACAAGGGGTAATTTAGGATTATTGGCTTTGAGGCATTTACAGCATGGTGTGGCTAAAGCTGATAGGCCAAGAAACACATATAATGTATTGTAATTAGAAAGTAATTGGCTTCTGATTGTGATGGTGTGAATGATATCTGTGTTGTCTCACCCTTTACATGAGACTGAAAATGGAATTAAAGTTTTTAAAACCTCTCTCAGTTGCCCCATCTCTGGGGCAGAAAAGTGTATATTCTGACAAATTTTGTAAAAAACCTTAATAAGCATAATTAGCTGTTTCCCCTGTGAGTGCAGAAGTAAAAACTGCACCTGAAAAAGTATTTACAGACACATGAATATTTTTAAATTTTCTAAAAGACAGGTATTTGGTAATATCTGTTTGCTAGAGTTGTATAGGGTCTCATCCAAAAAATTTTCTAAAAAGCCCAGGACCTGGCTCTGTGTTCTCCTACTAGCCTGATTTTTTTTTTCATGTGTGTTTGTAGAAATTCAGCTGCAGGCAGCAGTTTGCTTCCACAACTTGGAAAATCCCATCTTTCCATGAACTGTTCATACACCACCCTGCCTTTCCAATAATGTTGTTGTTGGCCTTGCTCAGACAACTGAGTCAGAAAAAAATTTGCAGTCGGTTTTCCCCACTCTGCCTCTCGTTGTGTTGATTTCTCTCCTGTGGTTTGTGAGTTGTTCTCCTTTTCCCTGGTTCCCAGGATTGCCTCGCTGCAGGAAGCAAGGCTCTGTTGCAAAGGCCTCTCTGTGCTGCTGTGGAATGCCTCCACTTGGCATTGGCTTTTCAAAAGCTTTTTCTCTCTGCTTTCTGAAGACCCACAACAGGTTTTAGTTCCAATTGCCCAGTCACAGAGTTTTCTTACAGAAGAAAAAAAAGGAAAAAAACCCGGTGATTTCCCAGCACTGAAATCACCTTGCTTGAAAAGCTGCTAAACCCAAGTGTGCACTGAAGTGTATTTATTGTCTGTTTTATAAATGAAGACAGAGAAGTTCTGGTGTTGTGAGATAAGGTGATTTTCATCAAACTCAGAATCATTCAGAATTGCCTTCAGATCTTATTAAATTCCTCTATGAATTATTAAATTCCACCATCCCTCCATGTGGTCTTGCCTCAGTGAGATTTGATAGGTTTCTAACATCTAAACTCAAGACAAAAATCACAACTCAACCACAAGAGAAATACCAAGTTGCAGGATATGAAAATCTGTATTACTACACTGCTCTTCTTCTCTCATTCCTTCCACAATCAGGACTCTTTCTTTATACATTACCTGAATCAAAATTTATGTGTCCTCCATTGCTATAATGGATCTTTGTGTTCATCTAAAGCTGGGTTCACTCCCCATTATTTTAACCTTTTAAAAGTCTAGTTTGATCTCATTCTTTGTATTTGTTTTGTAACAAAAAAAAAAAACAAAAACCAACTTTTGAGCATGTGGCATATACTTAAACAAAATTGGGAATTACTGAATATCAAGCAAATTTCCTCAGCCAGAGCAAATATAATGGGACAGAAAAGGGATCACCTTTAGCAGATAGATGGGATGTTCCTCACAAAAAACATTCAAATACACCTGAAAAACACGATTTCTCATTCTCCCATACCAGCAAGTACAACAATCATTTTAAAACCAGCAAAGATTGTTATCAAGACATATTCTCCCTCCAGTCAAATTGGTTTCTATTTCCATTTACATTGCACAGGAAGAGTAAGGACTTCCAGCAGCAAGGGTCATTTGGAGATCCTCAAGTCAAAGATATCATTTAAGTCTTGATTTTGAATGGAATGAATTGACAGAAGAACAACAAATCTGGAAGATCAGGGGGAAAAAATCAAAAGAAAAATTTTCAAAAAAATTAAATAAGAAAGAGGATGATTGTCACATTCATATTTTCTGAAAAATCCCCTTGCCCAGGATTTTTCTCCAGTGAAGCTGAGAAGCCTCAGAGGAAAAGGAACACCATAATTATCTGATTTACTTCTCCTGTGTTTTGCTCACATGTGGAATGTGTTTGGAGATTGTATATCCAACAGGTGATTGTTTCATTGGTTTCTGCTGTGAATTATTTTCACTCAATGGCCAATCAGGGCCAAGCTGTGTCAAGACTCTGGAGAGAGCCAGGAGTTTTCATTATTATCTTTTTAGCATTCTGTAAGTATCCTTTCTGTATTCCTTAGTATAGTTTAGTATAGCTTTCTTTAATATAATACAGTATCATAAAGTAATAAATTAGCCTTCTGAGCACATGGAGTCAGATTCATCATTCCTGCCTTCCAACGTCAAGGCATCCTGCAAATACAGTAGATGATGAATTTTTTAAGTTCCTGAAGTCCTCTGCTGATAGTCCAAGAGACAAAGGAAAGAATGAACTCTCACAACTAAATGGAACCCCATACAGCCAAGGCAGAAGTGTGGTTCTGTGAAAATTTTCCAAATGTCCCAATGCCATTAGACACATGAATAGATTAATAGAAACTTGGTGAAAAATGGAGTGCAGTCTTGTTAATTAGTCAAAGAGATACCCATCGTTATGATCTCATTTGTTCATGCTCTGAGTCACCACCAAAATCATGGTTGTTCACACAGGCAGCTTTTGGATCATCCATCACCAGTTAAACCCTAATTCACAATTTCCCCAAGCAAATGCATCCTGAATCACTCCTGAAGTCCCTCCTGACAGATTGCTGCCATACAAAACCAGCACACAGCCTTAATCTTCCATTTGCTCTCTGGGAAGACAACAAACATTTACAGAAAACTCTCACATCCTGCCACGTGTGGAGGCTTCAGCAGCATCAGGCTCAGCTCAAGACTCAGCAGTGACACAAAAACAGGGCAGGCAGAGCCCATACAAGCACAACATTGTCTGGTATTTTCTGGGGTCCCTGTCATTGGAAGGAAAGATGAATCTGACTCCATGTTCTTAGATGGCTAATTTATTATTTTATTATATATAATATTAAAGAATGCTGTACTAAACTGTGGTGGTGTTCGCAGGGGTCTCAGGACAAGGGAAGAGATGAGAATCTTGACTCCATGTTTCAGAAGGCTGATTTATTATTTTATGATATATATTTTAAAAAATAATATATTAAAACTACACTAAAAGAAGAAAGGATTTCATCAGAAAGCTAGCAAAGAAAGGAATGGAATGATAATAAAATCTTGTGACTGCTCACAGCCTCAACACAGGTGGCTGTCATTGGTCATTGAGTAAAAACAATTTCACTTGCTGGGTAAACAATTCTCCAAATCACATTCCAAAGCAGCAAACATGGAGAAGCTGAAAGTTCTCAGCTTCTCAGGAGAAAAGATCCTAATGAAAGGATTTGTCATAAAATATGCCTGTGACACTAAACTATACTAAAGTATAGAGAAAGGATACTTACAGAAGGCTAAAAGATAATAATGAAAGACTCTCCAGAGTCCTGATGCAGCCTGACCATGATTGGTCATTAAGTCAAAACAATTCACATGAAACCAATGAAACAATGACCAGTTGCTAAGCAATGTCCAAACCACATTCCAAAGCAGCAAAACACAGGGGAAGCAAATAAAATAATTATTATTTTCATTTTCCTCTGAGGCTTCTTAGCTTCCCAGGAGAAGAAATCCTGGTGAAGGGATTTTTCAGAAAATACGACGGTGACAATGTTGGGAGGAACAAACCTCACAAGAAACTTCTGGAGCTCTGCTGGAAGAAAACAGATGTAAATAATTCACTGTGCATTCATGAGCTGCTTTCAAGAAGTGCCTGGGAAAGGCAGAACAGACACCAGCACAATGCAGCAGCCCACATTTTACCTGATGGAAAAGAAACACATTCAGTAGTGAGTGTCAGTGTGAAGTCTTGCCTTTCACAGTGCCTATGACAAGCTCATACAAACATTCAATCTAATGGTCCTTGATTAGCAAGCAAGGCTCTTAAGTCTGCCAAGCAATTCTGCAGCCTGGATTTTCAAACAAAAAAAAAAGGGATATTTTTTCTGAAGCATGGAAGGACTAGCAACCCTCAGGACACTCCTCTGTTGAAAAACGAGGCATTATTTCAGAATCTTGAAAGCAGAACAAACAATTTCATAGAATTATGGGGTCATAGAATTGTTTGGGTTGGATGGGACCCTAAAGATCATTCAGTCCCACCTCCCTACCATGGCAGGGACAACTTCCACTATCTCAGGTTTCTGCAAGTGCCATCCAACCCGGCCTTGGACACTTCCAGGGATCCAGGGGCAGCCACAGCTTCTCTGGTCAACCTGTGCCAGGGCCTCACCACCCTCACAGGAAACAATTTCTTCCCAATGTCTAATCTAAATCTGCTCTCTTTGAGTTAAAACCTGAGCATGGCCCTTCTCCTTTAGAAGAAGGAGTCAATGTATGTCCTGTGCCTGCAGGTTCCTCCTGTGGGACTCCAGACCCATTATTTATTTAAAATGAGACACACATCAAACAAAATAGACAAGAAGACAAACAGAAAACACAGATTTCACTCCATATTCAGAAAATATTTGAGCTTGGCAGAGTTTCCTACTCCAACCTATTCCAACTACTCTGCTCAAGCAGGATTAGCTACAGCAGCTGTTCCAGGCCAGTGTCCAGGAAGGTTGTGAATGTCTCCAAGGATGGAGACTCCAGAACCACTCTGGGAAACCTGTTACAGTCTTAGACCACCCACACAGCAAGGAATCTTTTCTTGCATTTAAAAGCCATTTCCAGTATTTCTTTTTGTGCCCATTATCTTTTGTCCTGTCACTGAACACCACTGGGAAGAGCCTGGCTCCACCTTCTTCCCTTCTTCCCAACAGGAGAAGTAAGTACACATTCAATCTGAAAGGCAATTTCAGAGCAAATATTAGAACATATTGCATCAACATTTCTACTTCAAGGGGTTGATTGAGTACACAGGGCTGCAAACAGACACTGCCAGCATGGGAATTCAAATTCACAGAGTAATATATTAATATGATGTTTAAACATAATATTTTATTTATATCCACACAACCAACAAAAATGGTAACACAACCAATATAAATGGTAACAAGCCCTGAATTGGTTGCAAGCCCTCACTCACCACATTGGTTGTTTTTAGCTTTGGGTTTTTTCACTAATATAAACAGAACAAATGGCAAAGCTCACCAGAAAAACACACAGAAGCTTTAGAGCTTAATTGGCTTCTACATTTGGGTCAGCAAATGTTCCTGCTACAAAGCCAGTGAGGGATTCTTGCAACCTATTCATGTTTCTCACCAGCACAACAGCAGCTAAAAAGATAGGCAACCATGGCTACCATCATGGGATCAGCAAACTCCTTTTCACAGCTGTAAATATTTGTAGTGGAGCCAATTAGAGGCAGAGTGGTTTTGTCAGCATTGCCTAGGAAACATCAATAGCTGCTCCAAAGAATCCCCCACCTCTCCTGATCCTGCTGGAGTTTATTGAACAGGGCAGTGGCTGATGGTGCCTCCTCCACACACTGAGCTAGGTCTAGGTGAGAAACCAGCTCTGGCAAGGAATAAAGCTGCTCCTGGAGGCACTGAGCTCCTCAGCTCTCTGGTGGGACTTTGAAAGCAGCAGGGAAGCAACTGGGGGAGATCTCAGGCAGTGAGATTCATTTTAAACTAAGTGGAAGATTTCAGGTTCCTTTGGTACACCTTGTTTGTGTCAAAATCCCTGATCTGAGCAAATGCTTTTCAAGGGCATTTGGGCACTGATGCATCTGCTCTCAGGGGAATTTTACAAGCAAGAGAGCCACGTGTATAGAAGTCATGGATAAAAGTGGTTTCCTTTTCTTCTGAGTGTAAAAGCAAACATAGCCTCATAAAACTGAGAAAATTTTAAAGAAATAGCACCTTACATCTTTCCATCTTTCTTACATCTCCAAAACACAAGGCACCTACAAGCAACGTCCCTCAGCTACAGAACAAAGGAGTCTGTGTGTCCTGTCAGCTTTAAGGAGTATTTACCACATCTAAACATCCTTGACTTCCACTTGCCAGGCTGATGTTCAGGACAAAATTTAGTTCATGCTATGAAAAGGTGAAGGGTGTAGCACAGGAAGGGGTAATCCCAAAACTGATTACAGAGTCATAGAATCCAAAAATCCCTCCAAGATCACTGTTTTTCCAAGAGTTAACCCAGTGTTGCCATGTTCACCACTGAACCCTGTCCCCAGGTGCCACATCCAAAAACCTTTTGAAGCCTTCCAGGGAAGTTCTTTGCCACATGGATGAGAGGAAATTTGAAAAATTTCCTATTAGCCACACACTAATATCTCCTCTTTGATTTTTAGCAGCTCTCCAGCTGATTCCCCAGATCCATAACAGTTTCTCCAGGCAAACCACTTTAATGTGAATTATGGCTGCAAGCACATCGATGATGTTGAGTGGCTCTCTTTGTGCTGCATCTCAGTTCTCAGCACTTCCTGTGAAAGTTTTCCTGTTTAAAGAGAACATCACTCATACAAGCTGCCAGGTGACCAGAGAAACAGGACTGAGGTTCCTGTTGAGTGGCAACTCTGACCTGCCACATGCCAGGCATTTCTCCCTGCCCAGCCCTGCAGTCAGCAGTACTGCAGCTCAGCAGGTACCACATGAAATAAAGAGAGCATGAAAAAATGTGTTAAAAACCCCTCAACTTGTAAAAACACCCCTAAAGCCTTTCTTAATTTTCACTGAAGAAGAACAAGCTGTCAAACAGATCTGCCTCTTCTGCAAGCATTTTGGAAGCTGGTTAATATCTGTCCATGCCTTTTTTCCTGATGCACTGACTGAAACTTCCCAGTTTTCCAGTGGGAAGCAGCCAGCAACCAGCACAGCAGTAGCAGCAGAAGAGCTCTGAGTGTGAGAGGGTGAAGGAGCAGGAGCCACAGGCACCCTGCTGCCACGTAGGAAGGTGTCTGCTTTTGCAGAGAAGTCGTGCAGTTGTTTACTGTCAGCTGGGATAACAGGATCATTGCTCAGGCACCCCGGGATGCAAACATCATCCACTTCCATGAACAGAAAGGTGACAGCTCACACTGTGATAACCACCCTGCTACCTCATTTCTCGTGCTCTTACATAAATCCTCGGGAGGATAATGGGCAACAGACTTGCTCAAAAGACTAAAAAAATTTCTGGGATGTCAGTGCATCAGGATTAGGTTAACATAATTCTCTAGTCAGGCAGATTTAGAGAGAACTGAAAATAATATACCTTCTCTTGTATCTGCTGGGTTCCCCAGATGGAGAAAGGAATGATGAATCTGACTCCATGTTCTCAGAAGGCTAATTTATTACTTTATAATACTACATTATAATTATTCTATTATAATAAAGAATTATTTATATACTATAGTATATTTTTAGTATAGTTTTTTTTTAAAACTGGGAATCCCGTGGATCACAGCAGGATCCAGATGAACGTGGGAAAAATATTCTGGAGAATCAAAACTCAACCAAACCATGAGCAAACACCTGAGGTGCTATTGCTGCAGAACTGAAGCCAGTGGGGGTGTGAAGATCAGACAAGCAGTGCAAAGAGGGACAAAAGGTGAGAGAGAACAGATAAATTAAGAGAGAGCTCTAAGTTTGCATAGAATGAGGTTGAAATCTTGCTGTCATGTGATGTTCCAAGGTGCTCCTGCCTGGGCAGGGTCACAGATCACACTGAGCCTCTGCACAGCACCACTGGCTCTTTTTCTAGATCAGGCTCTGTGTGCCCAACCTCTCCTAAAGACCCTTCAGCCAATAAAATGCTTCTAAAAGGGTTTCTTTCATGTTTGAATGTCATGTTTTTGTAATTAAGCAAGATCCATCTCTTCCCAAGTGCTCTGCTCTCTTTGTGCTTTACAGAGGAACAGAACTGGAAGCAGCAAGGGAAAAGAGGGGGTAAACACAGAATGAGATAATCATTTAGGTTGGAAAAGACCTCTAAGAACATCAAGTCAAATCATTAATCCATCACTGCCTGCAGATCACATCAACAACTCCATTTCAAGAGGAGAGCCCAGGTCCTCTCAGTTAATGCCACCAATCATTCTGGATTATTTTACACAAAATGCGCCCCTTATTTCACTCATTTCCTGCATATTAGTGAGAAGGAAAAGAAGAAAATAGATGAAAAAATTGGGTGCACACTGTACAGCACTGCCATTTGCAAAAATACCTCCCACCTCCCTCTGTGACTGTCATTAAAGAGCGGTTTGTGGCACAGAAAATTCCCCCCAAGTCTACTTGCTTGCTTTTCAAAGATAAGGGCTCCATTTCCAAACCTGCCAGTTCCCTCATCCTCAAGAACCTCTCTGCTATAATCACTCTATTCTCCAGACCTGAATTTTTTTAAGTAATAGGCAGACACACCACAGATGCTCTTACAAGCATTTTTTCCTTGTAATTTTGAAATCTTGATTCATTTTTCAAAGTCTTATAAAAATTATAATGCTGGGTAAAATGATGTGACCCATTGTACACAGGAGGACACACTAGAGGCTGTTAATTCTACCCCTCAGGCTCTAAAATCATTGAAGACTCAGAGCAAGCTCAGAAGCTGGCTAAAGATTTAATTTTAGGCTTCTTTAGGACTGGTTCATGTATTGAAACTTGCATTTACATCAAGTCTATTCTTAAGAGAATTGAGAGGTAGAAGAACGAGGGCATCTCCACTGTCTTGAAGCAAAATGAACAAATTACACAAGAAGTTTTCTTGCAATCTACTTTAGTTTGAACTATACCCAGGTTTTGGTAGGTAAAAACTATGAAATAAAGGCCACTCTGAACACACCACCTGCTGCAGTTTGATTTCTTCTTGTGCATCTGTACCTGGGGGCTCTCCCATGCTACTGAATCACACAACTTGTGTGAGTACAAGGAGCTTGATCTCATCTTCATTCAGCACCAACTGAAAGCACTAACACTCCTTTAAAGCAATTTTCTCCATCAGTGATCTCCCACAAGCAGTTTCTTAAAGATAATTTTCAAATAGTGGGATAATAAATGCTCCTTCCACAGCATGTGGTCATCAAATTCCTGCTATCAAAGGCTTTATATTTCCATATTTCCATGTTGATATAATATCACAGGTCCTGCAAAAGGGCAGCACATACTGGTACAAAATTTATCTCCCAAATTTTCTCTCATTCAACAACTTTGTCCTCCAAGATGCACTTCGACTCTCTTGTAAGCCTTTTTCAGAGCAGGAATATATGGATAAGTCAACAATTAAATTTAAATTATGCACAACTCAGTTGTAAATGCAACCTGTTCTCCTCCACAAATGAAGTGGTGTTTTTCTGGACTCAGTAAAATCAGTGTTTGAGAGGCACTGATGAGGATCCTGGTTCCTACTCCTTGTACTCCTTCAGAGGCAGTGAAACCAAGCTGCTGCTCTTCTGTGGTAGGAACTCAGTTTGGTTTATGTGCTGCTCTACATCCCAATCCACATCTCTGTGGGTAAGGAATATGGGGTTCCAGAGGGTAATAGAGAAGGTCCAGGAACTACAACATCTGCCTGGATCTATTCTTCAAGCAAAATGACCAGCAAAAATAAAAAATATTTGTTTCCAAGATACTGCATATATATATAAAAATGTGACATTCACATTCTCTGACCAGAGAGAGACAATTCTCTCTCTCAGGGTTTTTTCCTGGAGAAGCACAGAGAGAAGAAAGAGAAAACAATTCTTCTCTCTACTTGCTGCTCCTGTTGCCTTTGCACATGTGGAATGTGTTAGGAAGATTGTTTACCTGAAGGGATTTGGTAATTAGATTCTGGTAATAGTTGTTTATATTAATTAACCTATTGAGTCAAAGCTGTGTCCTAGCTGTCTGCAGACAGTCACGAGTTTTTCTTTAATATTCTTTAATATTCCTTATAGTATAGATCTAGTATAATGTAATATAATTTAATAAAACAATTGCTCAGCCTTCTGAATCAATGGAGTCAAATACCAAGCTTTCCCTGCATGGGGGGAACCCTGCATTTACAATATATACATTTATACATTTATGCATGGTGTGATTCTTGGAGCTGACCTGTACATGACCAGCAGTTGGCCTTTGATGATCCTGGTGGGTTTTTTCCAGCTCAGGATATTTTCTGATATACAGGAGACAGCAAACCAAAGAGAGAGGGATTCTACAAGCAGGACTATACTCCTCCCATAGACCTCCCATAGAAAATTTCACATTCTCTGCTCCCCAGACACTGCTTGGACATGGTGTTAAATCTAGAAAAGACTTGTCTCCCTCATGGAATCCTCTACTTGTTAGAAAGCCTTGAGAAGAACCTTGCAGGCAGCCAGGAATCATCTCCTGGAAAATTACACTGCAGATATTCCTCCAGTACTTTTATTTTTTCATCAGCTCCATTTGAAACTTTGTGCTGTGCTGTAATGGCTTTCATGGTTCATTATTCCATCCAGTTGTACAGCATGCTGAATCCCATAATAACAACTCTCAACACTTCAAAATTTACTTGTTCTTCTTGTCATGTCTAATGTTTTTTTTTAGATTGCTAGTTAATAATAATCCTGGGCAACAGCATAAATACTCTCACAAAAAAAAAGAAAGTAAAATGAGCATGTTTTCACTCCATGCTCAGTGTTCAGACTGTGCATCTTTCTTTCCCCCAGTGAATTCAAGGCATTTGAAGTTTACTGACCCCGTTAGCACAGATCTGCTGGGAGCTACACTTTAAAAGTGAAAATTTCTAACTGCACATATCAATTCTGCAACACACGGGTGTTCTGAAAAGCTGAATTAGCTTTGGGGAAAGGTTAACCTTGTCACTGCAGAGTGACAAAGCAAAAACTCACTGGTTAAGCTCAGCACAGGCTCTGTCACCCTCCTGTAGCAGGGGAAGGCACAGGCTGTCAGTTGGGAAATTGGAAGGAAAATAAAGTGATGTGCAGAAGGAGAAGCTGAATGATAATCAATCAAGAGCTAAACAAAGGGAGCCAGGATGGGAACAGCAAAAAATTGCCATGAGGAGAAAATGGGAAAAATATACACTGGGATGCAAAGCAGAGGTGAACTGGAATGAAGGGTGCAAAGGGATTCATTTGGCCAAAACAAAAAAAAAAAGAGATTTTACTCTGAGCGTGGTGTGGCAGAGAGACTGATCCATACCCAACACACAAACCTCTGAAAAGAGCAAGTGTTGTTGGAGCTGCCAACAGATTTTCCTCTGCATATGCTGCTTTTTTTGGTGGCTGAGGATGCCAGCTCAGGAGGAGGGCTGGGAGATAAAGCTTTCACTTCTGTGCTCACTTTGGAGATGAGGGAAGAAACTGTGGAAAATTCCTCAGGTCACAGGAATGGCCATTGTTAAAGTCAGAATTAGGATTAATGCCCACCTGGCCCTCACCCTTCAGTTCTTCCTCATTTGTTGCTGTCCCACATAGCCACAGGTTTTTCAGAAGCATCCAGTCACTGATACCACAGAAATAATCTCCAGTCCATCAAGGCTGATCTGGAAGAATATAAATTATAATGTACTCACAGGGTCATTGATCCACTGGTTCAATGAGCCACAGGAAGAAAACGGAAGAAGAAAAAGGTGATTTGTGGAAGCTGGTTTCTGAAAGACAATAAATAAGTAAAAATTAAAATAATCAAATAAAATCAAGCCAGTTTGGAATCCCAAAATATTGATGTCAAATGGCAAGTGCATGTTCTGAGACAGCTTTGTCTACTAGGGCTGGATTTCTGCCCCTGAAGCGAAGAAAAGTTTAAAACCCAGAGTTTCTCAAAGAAATGATAAAGCTTTTTACTCCCAGTCAGGCAAGCAGAGCCAGTGGCAGACTGGAGATAAGGCAGAATGAAAACCTACCATGTTTTCTTTGTGAGAGGCTCCTCAGTGACACTTCAAACACAAGAGGTTTGTGATTTTCTCCCCAAAATCGTGCACATCCCTCGAGCAACGTCCCCTCTAGACAAGGCACATCAGTGCCTACATCCTGGAAAAACATTGGAGCATTGGGTATGGCTTATTTCCTTCACATGGGGCTAAGTTTGGGGTTTGTGCTGGAAATGGTGTGGATAATTCTGGGATGGTTTTGTTGTGGCTGAGCAGAGCTTGGACAGAGCCTTTTGTGCCTCTCACCCACCCCACCAGGGATGGGGCTGGGGGTGCACAGGGAATTGGGAGGGGAAACAGCTGGCACAACTGAGCCCAGCTGATCCAAGGGATATCCAGGCCATGTGGCATCATGCTCAGCAATAAAACTCAGGGGAAGGTTGTCCAGGGATAACTGCCTGGGGACTGGCTGGGCATCAGTTGGTTTTCATACAACATGATTTTGGTACTTGTGGTGCAGACTGTGAGGTCTCAGTGGCCATGTTCAATGGTTCATAAGCAAGGAAGAAACTTTCACACTTTCTGTTTGAAGGTTTTCTTCTTTCCATGAGCTCCCCTTTGCTTCACCCCATGGAATGTGATCCTGCCAAGACACATGGGAAAAAAGCTGATGCTGCTTAAAAGCATTAAAAAAAAAAGTGACAGTGATAAACAACAAGAATCAGACGTGACAAAGAAATAAAATGTGTTTTACTGTGGGGCTGGATGGAAAAGATTTTGTACGTGGGCTGCAGTTTCATTCCCCATAGGACAGAGAGTGAAAACATCACTGTAAACTCTAATTGAAGTGAGAGCTGTAGTTGAACCACGTGTTGTGTATTCACAGGTGTGAAAAATACAGGAATTAATACTCACACCAGGCTTGTGACAAATGCTAGTGTGGAAATATGAACATATGTAGCACAGGGTATCCATTCAGGAATTATCTGCAGAGGTGTTGCATGTTAAAAAAATCTGTACAACAACAAAGGTACCTTTTCAAGAAGTCCAAGAACTGAAGAGAGATTTCCTCTCTTAAAGAGGAAGAGTGAGTCTGTACCCAACCACAGAATGGCTGGGTTTGAGGAGACCTTTAAAGATCATTCAGTTCCAATCCCCTGCCATGGTCAGGAATGCCACCCACCAGATCAGGCTGCTCAAGGCTCCATAAAGCCTGGACTTGGAAAATTCCAGGGATGGGGCATCCACAGTGTTTACAGTCAGCCTGTTCCAGTGTCTCACCACCCTCATATTGAAGAATTTATCTGTTATAACTAATCTGAGGCATGACAAAGGGACAGAGTCACCGAGCTCAGCTGGAGCCTATAGGACTTAAAAATGGCAGGATTTCTGTTCCATCCCTGCACAGGCCATTGCAAGAGTTGCACTTGATGGTTCTTGTGTCCCTTCCAGCTCAGAATATTCTTTAATTCTGTCCAAAATTTTGTACTGCACGTGTAGACTTGGAGGACAAATAATAAATAGATAAATGCTTTCTTTTCCAGGGTTCTTTTCCTGTCCACTGATAACACAGGAGAGCCACTGTCTTTTGTGACTCCTGGTTTTAGTGGTTTGAACCTAAATGAGGAGAGATTTAGATTAAAGTCAGTTTTATGGATGTTTTTTCAGACACAAGACATTGCAGCCCACATTGCTACTAGAGTGAAGGAAAACAGCTCTGACACCTTGCAGATTGTGCCATCTGATTTTCATGGCACGATTCCCTTTGCAAGGAAAAGGAAATAGACTGGCAATGTCTGCAGAACTTTATGTTTTGTAAGGCCTTTATGAGATTTTTTTTGGGGAAAAGCATTTGAGGCAATGATGTGAATTTTACATGCAAACTTCTGCATCAGGCTGTAGCCTAGCAACATCAGCAACCCAGCATCCAAAAATTTTATCCAGCACGCTGGTGAATTCAGCAAGTCAGACACTGGGGGAAAGTGTGTGGCTGGTGTCAGCTACATTTTTCTTTAAATTAGCTTTGATAGCATCTTTTAAATCCCTTATCCACAAAGAAGAGGCTGTCACGAACCTGGAAGGAGGTTTACTATTTATCACTGCACTGCTGCACTCCTGGAGTGGAGGAGGACTTTTTTTTTGCTGACAATTCTTTGCTTTTGGAGCAGTATCACTATTGTTGGAAGCTCCAGATTGGAGAAACTCCCCAAATTTTTTGGCAGGCAATTTTTAGTGGCCAAACTTTGGCTCCTAAAATTAAACTGCAGGAACCTGGAGAAAAAGAAAGAAAGAAACAAACAAACAAACCAAACAAAAACAAAAACAACAACAAAAAATACCCCAAACAAAATACCCCCAAAAAAACCAAACAAAAAAAAACGCAAAAAAAACCCACTTTCCTTTTTTTGCCAATGAACTTCCAGGTGGCTGGAAAAGAGACCAGATCAGCAGACTGGAAAGACAGCCATGAATGGATCAAACTGGTAACTGGTTGTGAGCAAGGTTCTTCAGGGATGACACACATCCCACCAGATTAAAATTGTAGCTAGACAGCCCCCAGCATGGGTGAAGCTGTGGAAATTACCTGGTATTGACAAACTATGACTCCAAGGAGGCTTTAGCTGTCAGGATTGGAAACAGCAGCATAAGAATCTACCCAAGAGATGGACAGCAACTCCATGCACTTAAAACAGCAAGTTCAGAAAAAAAATCCAAACCAGGACCCAGATGCAAACATCTGTTAACAATAGAAGCTGACAAGATGCATTTATGCATTGCACAAAACATAATCAAGATTCAATCTGCCAGTTTTATTCTCGGCGCTGTTAAGAATTCAAAGTGCATTTTGGTGTACATGATCATGTTGCTTCAAAAAGCATCTGGTTTTCAGCCTTTTGTGCTCCAACAGGTGCATTTCACACCAAATAGGTCCTGTTAACTGTTGTCACCTTTAAAGATGTGAAAAGATCAGGTGGATAATCTGGCATTTTGAAATACTGGCAACTCCTCATTCGATCATGGGCTATTCTACTTTCTCTTCATTGACTTCACAACACTAGAAACTGGAAGACCAATGTAAATCCCTTTTCTGCTAATTCAACAAAAAGGTGCAAATAAAAACTATTCACTTTCAGGGATTTTTCTGGCAGATTTAGTTATGCTAAAGACAGCTTGAGAATCCTTTTGTAACTCTAACTGATCAGAATGCACATTAAAAGGAAGGCAAAACAAATGAAACTGTATTTTCTAGGCCATAAAAGCAAACAACGTGTAGCTGAAATTAAAAGCAAAATTATGATCATACTATACATATTTAATATGCCTTGAAAATAAACAATAACCTTAATAAACATTAGAGACAAGAAAGAATTATTTAAAAAATGAAGCAAAAGTGATAAATGGGATTGTTGTATAGTCTTAATGTCTATTGTAGGTGCAGGGCCTGGGGAGAAATAACTCCAGGCATGAGAACAGGATTGGGGGTGACCTGATGGAGAGCAGGAGAAGGACCTTGGGGTCATGGTGGCCAGCAGGTCAATCATGAGCCAACAGTGTGGACAAGAGGGTCACTGGGATTCTGGGGTTCATCAGAAAGCATGACCAGCAGCTGGAGGCAGCTGACCCTGCCCCTCTGCTCTGCCCTGGACCTGTGGCCAGTCCTCAATTTATATTTTTTAGAATTTATATTTTCAGATTCTGTGCTGCTTTAGTGTGCGTCTGAGCTTCATATCAGGGCATGGTGAGCTCTGTGCACAGAGCAGGGAGACAAAACAATTCCTGCTCCAGCTGGGC
>JAWWEY010000115.1:3347524-3365240 GCA_035582745.1 Loriotus luctuosus
GACCTCCCTGCTCCTGCTGCCCACTCCATTCCTGACCCAGGCCAGGAGCCATTGGCCTTCTTGGCCACCAGGGCACTCTGCTTTGGGGTGGGAGTGATGGCCCAGGTACACAAGGGGGGTTCTGGTGCAAACTGACCCTCTGGCCACTCCTCTCATTCCACTCTGGTTCTCTGGGTGCAGGGAGATCAGAGCTGGACCTTCTCTCCCAAAGGACAAGTGGGAAGTCCAGTGGAATCTGTTGGAGCTGCAAGGAGGCTCAGTGGGGGTGGAAGTGGAGGCTGGAGATGTTGCACCTGTTGGGTGCCTTGACTGAGCTCTGCAGGAACACATCCTCTCCTTTGGACACACTGACCAAGAGCAGAGTGACCACAGCCCCCAGACCAGAACTACATCAATTAGAGCTTTAATCCCTAAAGGGTGAAGGTTTTTAGGGAATGCTTGTCCTTCATCTTTCATCCAAATTGAATTCCAGTGTCTTTGTGCCTTGCTTTTGGTGTCCAAGAGTAAAGAGAGCAGCCAGGAAGAGTTTGAGTTGGTGTTATTTTGAATTTTATTTTTAAATACAATTTGTTTATTGAGTAAAACTAATTTTTAAGTGTTTGTTTGGGGTGAGAGGGGAGTTAATTCAATTAATTGCTTATTTTTAATTGTTGGAATCTGAAGGACCATTTGGCATGTATTCTTTGAATATAATAACCAAATTTCTTTTTTTTTTTTTGATGATGGGGGGGAAAAGGCTGTTTGAATAATAAATTTCCTTCCTGTAAAGCAGAGAATTCATGGATTTTCTTGCAGGAGGCTGTGGCCTGGTTCAAGTAATCCAGGATAGGCTGTATCCATTCTAACTGGCCTATTCTTGGTTACTTGCACTGGGACAGGGCCACAACTGTGTGACCCAGGACCACGAGGGACACGTGGGATTTTCTGCTCACTGCTCAGAAGAGACATGAAACAGGAGATTACAGGAGTTGGAGTTGTCATGGGCAGAGTTTTTGGTCATTACTTGCAGATTTCCTCATTGTAAAGCTGGTTTTGAAAGGCAGTTCTATGTGTCCTGTTAAATTGGTTGAAAATGAGCTGGGTTTGTCTTTGGGTTTCACAAATACTGAGTTCTCTGTAGGCTGAGGCTGCTTTGAGGTATAGAAAATTCATGTGGAAGTGTGAAGTGCTTGAAAACAATTAAAGATAATTGCTTGTGTTCTGCCATTAGCAGCTGTAAGAATCCTGTGGAAACATGCCTAGTGCCTGATTTGTGCTTAAAATGTTGAGTAGGGTTCATTTTAAATAATCAAAAAAAAATATATATTCCTCTAAATTCTTGCTGTGATAAGGAAAAAAATTAGTGAGCAAAAAAAAAAAAAATTTTTAATGCCCTGAAATCAGCCTATAAATCTCAGAAGAATGCCAGGAGCCAGTTAGTCTGGAGATTTCAACTGAAGACATCAGGCAATGGAGGAAAAAGCCAAGCCACAAATAACCATGCAGCATTGAGATTCAAGTCCAGCCACTAACAAAGTAAAGGGGAAAAAATTCCAAATGAGAAGGAAGAGGAGAAAAGAGCTGCAGTGTCAGCTGAAGAAAGCTTTCTATGTGGAGTAAACCAAAGAGATTTTGTAGCCCAGGATACCAGTACATTTTGGAGTTCCTTCCAGGCCTAAGTAGAACTTCTCAAAGAAAACTTCAGCTCTGGAGAATAACTATCCCCAGAGTATTAAGATACGTTGTTCTGCCAAAAAAAAAAATTAAAGGAACTGGGGCTTTGTACAGAGGGAAATAATTAAGGGAAAAATTTGGTGAGACTTCATCTTAAGAGATGACATTTATTATTAATTAGGCATTTAACATGAGAAGCAAATCTGTTGGCCAGATCCCAGAAGGGAAAGATTTAAGGCAAAGCAGCAGGAGAAACTCAAGTAGAGGAGGCTGTGAGTGCTCTGTGGTGGATCAGGAGCCCTAAACTGCAGAAAGGAGACCAACTGAAAATGCTGTGTATTCACAGCTAATCCTGAATTAGGGGCAGAATTAGGAGCCCTAAAAACAGCCAGAGGAGTTTTTATTGCCAAGGCTGCCAGTGCAGCTCAGGGCTCTGGGGCTGCAGCTCTGGGGTTGATTTACTGAGTGCTCCTGATGGAGGAGGTGGCTTGTGTTGCAAGCAGCAAAGTTCAGATCCTTGGCAGGGAGTTTGTAATTACATTCCAAGTGGAAATACTTCACTGACAGGGGCAGAGATAGGGATGGAGAGCAAAGAGGAGACTACTACTGCTGAGGCTGGAAGCACTGGGCTTTAAAAGGGAAATTAATATTAAATTCCAGCACTTAGACTCCAAGAATGATGTTAAGATTCTGGGGTGCCCCTCAAAAATAAGTGTAGGAATAAAATTAAGACTAAAGAATTGAGAACTTATCTATGAACTTGGATCCTGCTGTCTTTCCTCTCACATCTGGGAAGTTGGAAACTCTCTGGATACTCAAAAGTAGAGGGACTGCTGCTGTTTTTCTGTCTTTAAAAAAATTCAGAGGTAGAATCTGGAGAGGAAATACTACAGTACAACTTTGTGTAGCAAGAATTAAATGAAAAATTAATTGCCTTGTTATGGGAGAGGAAATTACTTGGTTTATGCGTGGTGAAATACAGGAAACATTGCTGTAATTATCTGGAAAGAGAGTGGTGGTGAAGTACATCTGTTAACTGTCTTTAATCCATAAAATGTCACCATTATTTGATGGGTTAGGTGCTGCTGTGGTTGTTTTAAAAAAATCTGGGTTATAAATTGTTATCTGTATCAAAGTTTGAATGTAATGTTTATGGGGTCAGAAATACTTTAGATAAATTTCACAGAAATAACTTAAAAGAGATAAAGACTTCATGGTATGATCTGCATGCTGCATAAAGGGGAAAATTAATATTTCTGCTTTAGTCATTAAGGTACAGCTCCTCATATGTGTTTTTAAAAAACTTTACTTTCAATTTTAGGTTTTCAATTTCAATTACACAGTTTCTTTTTTTCTTCTTTTGCTGAAGGCTTTAATTGTTACACTTGAGTTCAAGCTGCTGTTTCCATATTTTTCTCCTTCAGGCTTTTTCTCTGAGTACCTTGATTTTTTTTTCACCTCTTATTAATAGGAATCTAGTAAAATACATACAATTAATCTAGTTTTACATATCAAAGAATGAAATTCCTGAAATAGCATCAGTCTTGCAATTCTTCCTCAATTCAGCTCTATGCCAGACTTCTCCACTTGAAATTTCCAGCATTAAGGATTATTTGCCAAACAAAAGAAGATAAAATGCTGCCAATATTTTCTCTCAAACTTTTAATCTAACTGCAAACAAGACAGATAAATATTTTTTAAGCAGACTCCCCTCTTCAGCTTCTCAGTATATTGTGAGCTGTTTCCAAGCTTTCTGAGCAGCACTTTCCCTCTTCTGGTATCTTCTGTGAGCATAAAAATCATCTTGTGTGCTCTGCAAGGAGAATCAGGGAGGTTTTAATAATCTGCTAATCAGGTTGTTGACAGCAGGCAGCCAAGGCAGTGCTAAAAGGCAGCAGAGCACTGCTGAAGAGGACAGGAATCCTGGGAATTTGCCATCTTTTAGCAAGGTCCTCTTTAGAAGATGCTGTAGACTTTGTCAGATTTCAAACCCAGCACTTTTAGGCTTTCTACATGGTGCTGGGAAGATTTTTGGTGAAAAAAATTCCCTGTAGAGCTGGAGGGCTTTATCACTCTCCATAGTGAGCTGTGGTGCTTAGCACCTGGAATTTCAGAAATTAGAGAATCAGCCACAGAAGGAAAACAGGTCCCTGTTGAGCAATTCCTGCTGTCAGAGAGGTTTAATCAGATTTATTCCTTCTGTGGAGCTCCTCAGCTTCCCAGCACCAGAATGGGCTTGGTGGAAAGATCCAGATCCTCACTTCTTGAGAAGCCCTCCTGTCTCCCTTTGCTTCTAATGAGATTTTTTGAGGAGCACCCTCCTGATGATGCTCAGTGTTTGCAGTTCCAGAACCAGCAGGGGCTTGGCAGCCTGTGTGTGCCAATCTCTCATTATTGGAGCTCTACTTTTATCTTGCATACTTTCCTTTTTCCCCAGCATTTCATTTGAACTGCTTCCCTGTTAACTTTTGTTTCAAGTGCTGGCATTGCAGGAGTGGTTTTGTTTTTCTGTTTTTTTTCCTTTCCTTGAGCAGCATCTGACCTAAATGCTGTTCTCATTCCAGGTTTATGTATTGAAACGACCACATGTGGACGAGTTTCTTCAGAGGATGGGAGAGCTCTTTGAATGTGTACTCTTCACAGCCAGTCTAGCCAAGGTTTGTTCCTCCTTTCATCTCTTTAACCCTTATGGTGCTGGTCAGTGGACTTTTGGTTGGGTTTTCTATGGATAATTATTTCCACAGTTGGTACTATCTTAATTTTTCCCCTTCTTTTCTGCTTCTTTGTCTGACAGTGTGTACTTTGTCTGCTAGTGTGTGGGTAAGTGTTTCCATGGTAACACCATCACATATGGGCTTGTCTCATAATGTAGCCTCCATGCATTGCTCATGATGCCAATATGAAAGGCTCCCAAGTTACCATGGTTATAGTGAGAAATTAGAACAAATAGAGTGCCAGTGAAGCAGCACATGAAAGCTGGGCATGAAATAAAACACCGAATTAAACCCTGTCTACACCATCAACCAGTGACTCAGAAACTCACTGGAAATTGGGAACCAAGCTTCTTGCTCTCTTGAGGGGCAATTTTCAACCTGGAGTTAGAAAATGAGACTTTTTTGCAAAGCTTGGAACATCCTCAGGAATATTTTGTGCCCTCTGGTCCTGCAGTAGCAGTAGTGGCTCGTAGGTAGTTTTTGTGGTAGATGTTACAGTAGTAGAGAGTGATCTGGAATTCTCCACTTCCTTCAGTGTATTGTATTCGTGGTGTCCTGTTTGTAAAATGACTTTGGTTATTTCTAAGTAGTGCTCTAGCATGCCAAGCTTTTGCTCCAGCTTAGTGTAGAGATGGTGGCAGGGGACAGGACCCTGATCTTCTGTAAAACCTTTTCCCTGCATTCTCTTTACCACATACTGTTCAGTCACGTTGAAAAAAATCCTAAATACTGCCCCAGTTTCATACTGAAATTATGTGCCTTATTTCATAATCAAAAGATGATTGATTTCAACATCAGGTTTTTTTCTTGGTTTAAAATATAGGAAAATGGTAACTCCTGTTGTGCAATAATAAGATGTAACTACCATTTTCAACTATGTGGTTATTCATGTTTGAGTTTATTTGGATACTTCTTCTTGGTCACTTTTATATAAATTGTTGGATTCTAAGCTGTGTCTCACTTAAAATACCATCTTATGTATAAAATGTGAATTTCCCTGGTATTGTACATGAGTATTTTTATTACTAACATCTTTGGCTGATCCTTTTTGGCCTAATTAAGCAATTTGGTAATCGAGGGCATCATTTGGCAGAGCCACATCAGGCTCAGATTTGTTCACTGCAGTTTATCTTCAGAGGCACATGGAAACAAATCAGCTGGCAAAAACTTCATATTGATTTTCTATTAGCATTGGCTGGTTTTATGGTAATGGCAGGTGAGATCTCTGGATCCATCAACCTCTAGAAAACTCTCAGGTTAACTCTTAAGTTGACCCTGAGAATAAAGCCTAATTAATAAATCTCAGAAAACATTTAGAGTGCAAGTTAGCCTTCTCTAGAAAGAGAATTGTCCTACTTTTCCTTTATCTCTCTATTAATCACTTCAGGTTTGCAGGCAATTGAGTTAATTAACAAGGAGCAAGGATGAAAATGGAGAAAAAAGGCATTCTATCTGAAATTCTTTTGTGTCCCTTCTCTGTGAATCAGCCTTATCTGCATGTTGCTAACTTGATGTTTCTGGCTTGTATTTTTAAGTATGCAGACCCAGTAGCTGACTTACTGGATCGCTGGGGTGTGTTCAGGGCAAGGCTCTTTAGAGAATCCTGTGTTTTCCACCGAGGCAATTATGTGAAGGATCTGAGTCGACTGGGCCGTGAGCTGAGTAAAGTTATTATAGTAGATAATTCTCCTGCATCTTACATCTTCCATCCTGAAAATGCAGTAAGTATTCAGAGTACTCCAGCCTAACTTCATCTCTCTGGCCCTCACTCAGGTTTTGTGATTCAGAAAATAGACTTTTCAGAGCACTGTGTCAGATTTTGTGGTTTTTTTTTAGGCTGCGGTGTGTTCTGGGGTTCACTGCCAAGTGGTGGAGGACATGGGCAAAGTGATCTTGACAGAGTGTCACAGCCATGACTGCTCCTGTGCTCTGAGCTTTGGCTGCTGCCTTGAGCTCCAGCAGTTTTGAGAAATACACAGTGGTGTGGACCCTGAAAAACCAACCTAGCTCTAAGAAACAAAGCTGCCCTGCAGCACAGATTTGTTCTTTGGAGTAGTGATTGCAGAAAGAATGGTTTGCTTGTGTTGTATTTTCAGGCACCCCCGACAAAGGCAGGAATGATGAATCTGACTCCATGTTCTCAGAAGGCTAATTTATTACTTTATAATACTGTATTATATTAAAGAATACTGTACTATACTAAAGAATACAGAAAAGACACTTACTGAATGCAGCAGAATCCAATGAAACAATCACCTGTGGGTAAACAATCTCCAAACACATTCCACATGAGCACAACCCAGGAGAAGCAAATGAGATAAGAATTGTTTTCCTTTTCTCTGAGGCTTCTCCGCTTCCCAGGAGGAAAATCCTGGGTGAAGGGATTTTTCCAGAGAATGTGAATGCCACAGTGTAAAGTGCAAAAAAGGGTAAAAAGTGGCAGCTGTGTAATTTGTTTAATTTACTCAGTTTGCTCAGAAGTAACTCATGCTTTCCAAGTCAGCCACTCCCTGTTCTGTGCTGAGATGTGCTCACTTCCCTGTGAAACTGAGAGCCAGAAATCAGCCCAGCTCTTCTGAAATGCTCCCTTTGAAAGCAGAATAACAGAGATACTTCTGAGTCCTTTCATCTTCAGTGAAAGCTCCAAGTAATTTTCCTTTTTTCTTTCTCCCTCTCTGGACTGTGACAGGGATTCATCTCAGTAGAAGAATAATCTTGCCCAAGTCTTCAAAGACAACATGAGAAGTCCAGTGAAAAATTCTTAATGAGATTTGCTGATTACAGCAGAGGTCAATCACACAGCCACTTTTCGAAGAGCTGCAAAGTTTTTAAGTCAGGTATTCTTTTATAAGCACAGTACTTCAATTGACTGCTCTGTTTCCACTTTAATTGCCAGCATTTCTCTTGACATGGTTTCTCTACAGCCCATGTCTACTTTAACAAGTCCTGCAGCTCTGGAGAGAGAAACTCTGTTGAGCAAAATAATTGGTGTTGAAGAGTCAGTGTTCACACTATGTGCTTTTCAGAAGGTTTTATTTTGAATTATCCCATCCTACTGTCCACTGGCATTTTACATGTTTGTCAGAATTGCATCTTCCAGTTAATTTGCACCCAAAATAAATTCAGTTTATTTTCTCTGACATGGTTCCACGATGTGACAAGACAACATGGGAACCATGGAGAATTGAGAGAGTCACTTTCAGAGTGCACTTCTGATCTGTAAATGATGTCTGCTTAAATTTTAGGCAGCTAAAATCTGCTACTTTTCAAAATGTAACTGTTTCCACAAGACAATTCAGATCCATGGGATACAAAATTATCATGACCAACTTGGTAGCAAAAACACAACTCACAGCAAAAACCTTCTGCTACCAGAGAGAAGGTAAAAAGTCTGAAAATATAAAGAGGATGTTGGTCTTCCTCACTCAAAGTTATCATATCAAGCAAAAAAAGAAAGCAAAGGGCAACAGTATGGCCACTATTTTACCCTCTGATGGGAAACTCAGTATAAAATGAAAATTCCTATTTTATTATTGTTGTGCACCTCAGCCCAAGGAAGTCAGCACACCTTCCAAGGGAAGGCTGGAATTTTCTCCAGCAATTTTGCAAAGCTGCTGCTTTTCAGTTACTGAACTGTTGGGGTCCTTTTTTGTCCCTGCAGCTCAGAGCTGCAAGGATTTTAATTTCTGAAATAAGTTCCACTGTCAGAAGCACAAACTCTGACTGCTTGTGTTCATCAAATGACACATTTCATTCATAAAGCTGCATTTATGAAATATGCTTTACCCTTTAAAAAGGAGGAGCAGCCTAAGGATTATCAAATGAACTTCCAAGAGCTAAGATGGTCCCTGCAAGTTTTCCTTGAGGAATTACCTTGAGAGTGGTAGGACAGCCTCATCAACAGTTTTACATATATCCATTTTTTTTTCCTTGGGATGGATGAATTTGTCTTCACATCCTTGAGGTATTCAAGATCAAAGAGAACTGACCAGTCTATGAATTTCCCAGTTACACAGAATACTGGAATGTCCAGTGGTGACCTCACAGACCACAGCATCTCTACCAAAGAAGGTCAACATCTCCTGCTGCAGGGGCTCAGATGGTCTACATCCAATATCCAGTCTGAAGGAGGGGAAGTTTAGATTCAATATGAAGAAATTCCATCCTGTGAGGGTGGTGAGGCCCTGGCATAGGCTCCCAGAGAAGCTGTGACTGCCCCTGGATCCCTGGAAGTGTCCAAAGCCAGGTTGGACAGGGCTTGGAGCAACCTGGGACAGTGGGAGGTGTCCCTGCCATGGCAGGTGTGGCACTGGGTGAGCTTTAAGGTCTCTTCCAACCCAAACCATTCTCTGATTCTACAATCTACACTCTCTAGGAAGGCAGATTTTCTTCCCAGCTGCCTTGCAACTGTGTCTGCAAAAAGAAAAATTTACATGTGCCTTTGGAAATATCTGAGAGTGCACAGAGAGTCTCATTGCAATGACAGGAGCACAAGTTTTGTATTGGCTAAACTCACCTGTGTCTATCAGAGGAAAGTCACATTACCCAAATGCTGGAGCCTCTAGCCTAGACAGCAAATTTTTAGCAAAGAGCGTTCTGGGAAAATTTTCTGGAAGAGCCTTTCTCTCTCAGTAGCACCAAAAAACTCCTCCCTGGCTGGGCCAAACCTTTCCTCACAGCGATCAGAGGCATCACTTATGATTTTGGTTGGCCAACTACAATATCCAAACTGACACCATCTTCTCATCTTTTTGCATGATCCTTCTCATTCCATCAAATATCAATCACTTGTCTCCTCCAGTATCAAGAAATAAGCACAGCAGAGCAGCCAATGTAGTTTAAGTGGGAAATTTTGTATAGAGATAGGCAGGAACAGGATGGCTGAAAAAAAATTTTAAAATCTGAATTCATACCTCATATAAACAAAAACAAAGGACTTCAGCTGTAGAGCCTTGATATGATTTTTCTCTCCACTCTAGGCACAAACTCCTGGTTTTCCCTTGCACCTGACTGCTCTGTCCAAGGTGGTCCTAATCAAGCATTGTTCCCTGATTACTCTTAATGAATGTGTTGAATGATTTGAGTATCAGCAGGGGTTTTAAAGTTGTCTTCCAACAGAGTCCTGAGTGCCCATTGCCTGGGGTGGTTTCAAACAAGTGCACTGACAATTCTGCCTCTTCTGAAGTTGCTCACAAACCTGTGGACACGGTTCTTTTCTTTCAAGTTCCCACTGAAACCCCCAACAATGCTCACCCCATGTGGCTACTGCCAGCCATATCCCACCTGCAATGACAACCAGTTATTTTCCTCGTTTTCTCTGTGCTCACCCACTCACCAGTGTCCTTCTCTGTCTTTTTTCTCATCACAGACACTTCCCAAGGACAGAGCCTGTTTTCAGTTCTGGGCTCACGCAGCAGGATCACAATCCATGCTGAAGTTTCCCAGGTATTGCAATAATTACAATAGAAACCACACCAAACATGGATTACTGGTGAATGAGTCAAGCAGTGCATGTCCTCACAGTGATATTTTGAATATAAAGGAAAAGCTTAATGGAGTAGAAAACACATCCAGATTAACAGTGTCAAAAGCAAGTTAATGCTCATGGGGAATCCAAACCCATACCACATTTGACTTTGAAAAGGTTAAATTCACCCTCTAACTATCAAGGCTTGCAGCAGACCCCACACTGTCCCTGGGAACACATTGTCAATTTGCTGTTCTGACAGATGATGGTGAAGATGAGGAAATGATCCAGAAAAGTGGCATTGATTTTGAAGAGCAGCAAAATTTGCCAGTCATTGCTTGTTGCTAAGCTGCAACAACAACAACAAAAAAAAGCCTCCATCAGCTCTCAACGTGTCAGTCCCAAATATCAGTGAGAAGTGGTATTTACAGTGTTTGTGCAAGGCCCAGGGAAAGGCTGAGGCTGCATCCTGCACTTAGAGCAATTTGGATGGGACCTTAAATACCAGGAACCTCCTCACTTGGTTTCACCAAATGAGCTGTGTGATGTTTTTCTTTGGGAATTGGTGCTTTTCATCTACAGGCTGTGATCCATTTATAAAAATGCAGGGCAGCTGATATTTTAGAGAAAGGGAAAACTACATGGCCTTAACAAGTCTGCAACTTAGACTGCAAGCAGGTGTTTGTCAGATCCTCCTCTTAGGAACCACATGCCCTTTAGAGCATTAAATCTCAACTCCAGCCTGGAATTTGTTAACTGGACAGCAGAGCTGCAGCCAGAATAAACAATTTTTTATGGCAAGTTTGTGCAAGGAACCAGCCTCAGTGGTCTGTTCTTTCTTCCTTGCTCTAAGTATTATTCATCTATAACAAAACCCAGCTGATTACTCTTCCCCACGCTCTATATGCCCTCTGAAAATCTGATGCAAGACACACAAATTTCCACACAGAAAATTTCCACTTGCTCTGTGTCCAGGGAAAGAAGAGAGCTGGCACAAAACTTTTAACCCTTTCATCCCTGGGTGGTAGCAGGGAAGATATCAGAGCAAATAGTGCACAGCTCTTCTATACCTTTTTCTCCAGCTCCTTCATACTTTACATATTTTTACCCAGCTCTGCAGAGTCCCCAAAGTCAACAAGTAATTTTGTGAGTATATTTACCAACAATAATTACACGAATAAGATGAATAAACATATAAATCCACAGGTAGAAGCTGGGGTTTTTTTACAGACTACATGCAAACACCTTAACATATGTAATAAATACTCTTTGTCATGACTAATGGCTTGCAGAAGCAGTTTGAAGCATAAAGCTCAGAACAATGACAGAAAGGCTTCCCTGCACCCCTTCTTTTTTCTTCTTCACACCTGTCACCCCTAGTTTTACACACAGTATTTTTACAGAGGTCAATAATATTGGAAAACAAAGGAGTGGAAAATGAAGTACAAACCTGTCAGGTGATGAATTCCTTCCTTAAGCACATCAGAGGCTGCACAGGTTATGAGATGACAAAGCATTATTTTCAGATGTCCATTCAATCAAGAACTCTTTTCTTCCTAATTTCATTCTAAGGTCTCATTTTCCCACTCCTTTTCCTACACTGCCAGATTAAAGGCCACAATAAAAAACCTCCAACTCCCAGATCCACTTATTTTATAATAGTAAACAAAGGCTTTTATTATATGCCAAAGTCCTCATTTAAAAATCACAGAATCAAAGAATTATTTGAGTTGGAAAAGACCACTAAGATAATCAAGTCCAACCATTAACCCAGAACTAGCAAGGCTACCCCTAAACCATGTCCCCAAGTGCCACATCTTTTAAATCCCTCCAGGAATGGTGACTCTACCACCTCCCTGGGCAGGGCCAGTGCTTGGCACTTCTTTTGGTGAGAAATTTTCCATTTCCTCTGGTTTTATCACTGGGAGAAGAGACCAACCCCCACTGGCTACAATCTTCTTTAAGGGAGTTGTAGGGAATGATAAATAAATGGACTCACACAAAAATTACAGACATAGTTTGATCTCCACCTACTGAAGCAATGAATACTTCTTGAAAGGGAAGCAATAGCAAAAAAAGAGAAACAAAAAAAAAAAACCAAAATGAAGCACTTCAGCTTGATAAAAATAAGAAAGTTCAGATTGTGAAGGCAGAATTCTAACAGCATGGAAAAGATTATTTTTCCTCATAAGAGTATAAAACCAAGCTACCTAAAGAAACAAGCCCAGAGCAAATATAATGTATTAGCAACAGATTTAAAATCCTCTCTTCCTTTCCTCCCAGGCACCCTGTGTATCTGCATGAGGCATTTTGCCATCTATCTGCATTGTAAGCAAGAACAAGGAGTTGGAAGGGATTGTTTCCCTGAAATCAGCACTTCTGAGGTTGCACCTTGAATCCTGTTGGTAGGGAAGATGTGTGCTGATGTTAACTAGATCTGGACAGGAGCACCAGGAGAAGCTGAGGGAGCTGGGAGAGGGGCTCAGCCTGGAGAAGATGAGGCTCAGGGGGGACCTTGTGGCTCTGCACAACTCCCTGACAGGACAGGGCACCTCAGGGGTCGGGCTCTGCTCCCAGGGAACAGGGACAGGAGAAGAGATGGCCTCAAGTTGCACCAGGGAAGGTTTAGTTTGGATATTAGAGAAAATTTCTTCTTGGAAAGAATTGTCAAGCATTGGCACAGGATGTCCAGGGAAGTGGTGGAATCACCATCCCTGAAGTGCTCAAAGAATTGTGTGGATGTGGCACTGGGGAGGAGAGTTTAGCAGCGAACATGATGGTGCTGGTTAATGGATGAACTCAATGATCTTCGTGGTCTTTTCCCAGCTCAATGATTCTGTGGTTCTGAGATTCTTTGTTTCTATGAACTGAGGGCAGTTTTTCAGCACTAAATGGGACCCTCTAAGAACGGCTCCTCTCCCATCACCTGTTTTTCTCCTCCAGCCAAAGCCAGATTGCCTTGTCCTTATCTGCCTTTCTTTGTTCTCCGTGTCTCTCCACAAGAACTGCACAACTCCAGCACAGGGACAGAGCAGGAGGAAGAGGTGATGAAGCAAGTCAAAGCTCTCAGTTGAGCTCAACAATAAAACTTGCATGAACTTGCAAACAAAACTTTTGTTTTGCTTGCAACCAGGAGTGGAAGAGGGACTGAACTCTCCTGCCTTGTTTTTATTGCTGCTCGGAGAGCCAGAAATGTCCACACATCAATCGAGTTAAAAAGCAAGACTGTAAGAACCAGATGTTGAGATATTTTTGGATGCAATCATGGATCAGGCCACAGTGCTTAAGAGCTCCTGTCCCAAGCTAATTTTTGAGGGAACAGAGCCCACATCACACGCATGTTTGCTGGCTCTGTGCCGAGCCCTGCACAGCGCACAGAACGAGAGCTTTTCTCAAATTGCTTTGGCTGGTTGGGTTCTCTTGGTTTAAATCCTCCTATTAAAGCTCACGGTGAATTGCATTTTTACTGCAGAATTATACCAAAAAGCCTGCAAAGGAAATCATTTAGCTATCCAGGAGGTCAATTTCTCAGTTTTGTTCAGTGATTGGTTTTATTTTTCATAGAGATTATTGCCAGCTTATTTTCTCTTACTCGCTCTAAAGTTTTTAAGATGTTTTCATGTAGAAATAACATTCCTGCTGTAATTCTTACTTTCCTTTTTTGAGATTAAAACAGCATAAAGGACATAAATGTCCCCTTGTTTCATTTGTGAGAAATCACAGCAAATTCACCTGTGGGACTCAGCTTTCCTGGCAACCCAAAAGTCATGTTGCCACATGAGGAGAGATGCACCAGGAGCAGTTTTGCACTTGATTTATATTTCCTGAACTCTTCATAGCAAAAGAACTCCTCTGAGGCCCTAAGGGTGTGGAAGATGGGGAGCTCTTGGCTTTAGTAAGAAGAACCAGACACATCTCTGGTGAGGAAATGTAAGGAAAAAGAGGAAAAGAGAGGAAAGAAGGAGAATCAAGGCCAGGTTGGATGAGGCTTTCAGCAACCTGAAGCAGTGGAAGGTGTTTCTGCCCAGGGCAGGGATTTGGAACTGGATGGTCTTTAAAGTCTCTCCCAACCCAAACCATTTTAGGATTCCATGACAGAACAATTTGCTCCCAAATGGAACCAGTTGTTAGGGTCCAAGATATCTAGAGCATTGCTGTGTGAAGTAACTCTCCTGTAGAAGTCCTGACCCCTGTATCACATCTTGAATCACTCAGAATGGAACTGCTTTCCAAATAACCTGCCCTATTTATCTGCCTGTTATTCAGTCCTGCAGCTCCCACAGAAAATAGCCCTGAAATGTTCAACAGTTGGGATTTCCAGACCTCAGCTGATATTGATCCTTGTCCTCCATGGTCCCCATAGCTTCAGAAGATAAACTTTTTTGCTTGAAGTTTCACTCTGTCCTTTTATCCTTTTTTAAAATTTTATTTTTTCTCTACATGCTGCTTTAGTAAAATTCTTTTTAAACATCCATCCTGTGAATGAAGGCTTGGTTTTCCCATGTCACGTTGGAGAGCACACTCTGACCCAGAAGAACTGTCACAAACACTGAGGAGATGACTCCAGGCTCCTGCCTGAGGATGATCAAACTGAATGGAAGATAATAGCTTCAGCATGTCAATCACTGAGCCATTAGGACACCAACTGTTGGGCAGAAATTAATGAGCCAGGGTCTAATTTGACATGGATAGAACTGACAAATGTTGTGACCGGAGTATCTCAGGGCTAAGAAAAAGAAATACATCTTGCTGCAGGATTCTTTCTTTTCAATCCTTTTTAATGTTTTTATTTGTAAGTGAATTGCAAACTGATTTAAGAGCAGAAGAAAAAAATTTTGCAGAGAAATTTAAGGTCAGGCTGGGCCATTATAAATCCTCCAAGGAGAGGTAGGTGATAGAAGACCTAATAAGCTATTTAATTACAGGCAGTTGGGTGTTTGCATTAACAGCCTGAGCACCTTTCACAATCCAGGGAATGAGGGAGCTGTCCCCAAAGACAACTGCAAAGCATTGCCCCTGATTTATATAAAGTGACAGCAACCTTGACCTAACCTCACCTGCCAAGTGCCATCAAGAGGTTCTCCACACCCCATTATTTGTCTTTCTCCCAGATGTGTGAATCAGGGATCATGAGGATCCATGAGGAGGAGGAACCATGAGGGGTGGTCCCTCATTGGCACCAGCTCCATCACCAGCCATGCTCTTGCTACACTGAAATTAAAAACAAACTCCCACTAAAATTTTCCATGAAATTACAACAAATAATCAATCAATCAATCAATCAATGTTTCTGTCCTTTCAGCACAGAAGTGGTCCAGGGTTTAATGGATGAGTTGGACTAGGGGCAGCAGCAGACCAGTGTGGGATTAGGGGTAGTTGGAAAGATTTTCCTTCCCCCTGGTCCTGAGGTGTTCTGGGAGCTCCACTGGGCTCTCTGAATGCAGAAATCCTGATGATTGAAAGGATATAAAGGGCTCCAAAACCCTCTGGGACCTGCCCTGTATCCTATGTCAAACTGACAGTGATGCTGTGCAGAGCTCTCAGCAATTTAGGGCAAAGCTGTTTCTAATCACCTCTCTTCAACTGGGAAACACCAGGAAAGAGATACAAATGAGTGAAACCCCATAAAAATCCCAAAGCTGCCCTGGGGGAGGCTAAAGATCAGATTCTAAGCACCTCAGTCAGCAGAAAGAGGGCAAACAAAACATTTGCTCCTGAAATAGAGATAATAAACACAGCTTTTGTACCAATGGGTTCCTGTTCAAGAACATGAATGAATACCTGCCCAAACCAGGGAAAACAGCATTAAAGGAATGAAATCTGTATCTACATGATAAATTAGTGACACAAAGGATTCCCCAGCCCTGAGTCTCCTGTGCTTTGAGGTTTCACACTGGATTTTGCTAATAGCTTATGTATCTTCCCTGTGCACCAGTGCTCCAAGGCAGCTTTCACAGACGTGTCATATGGGCTCCCAAACATGTTGTGACTGCAAGGATCTTTATTTTGGCAGGACAGGCCTGGGGAGGGGAGAAGATGCTGCTGGAAAGCGAAATCCAACCCGTTCTCCTGTCAATACACTAATTAACAATTGGCAAGATTATGCTAAATACGACAGATCTTTAATTTTAACGAGATGTTCTTCATTAAGCAGGCTAATCAAACATGAGCAGCACCCTGAGAGAAAGCAACACAACCATCTTCCCCTGCTCCTTTTTCCTTGCCAAGGCAGTGCCAATCTCCAGCCCTGGGGGATGATGAATTTTCCTCTCCTTTCTCCAGATAATGGGCAAGGAAAGGTACAGGAAAACCAGGAGAACTAAAGAAGGGAAGAGACTTCCCTAGATTTAGTGGGTAATTTAATGATTACAAAGAGACTTGTGTAATTTAAAAAAAAAGCAGAGGCAGGAATAGAAAGGTATTTTTTAATGTGCATGGAGTTTTGCAAAATCTCGAGCACAAAAAAATAACTTTTTACTCAATTTTTGCTCCTTCCAAATAGGAAAGGAAATTAAAAAACTCATCCTGACACAGAAAACTTTCCCTTCCAAGTTCACTGCAACATAACATTTAGATATTAAGATTTCAAGTATTTTCCATTTTTTTTAAAGTCTTGGAACAAATCAAGAAAAGTAGCAAAGGATTTGTCCAATCCAAATATTTTGATTAAAATATTTTTATTGTCTTTGTAGTTTGAGTAATGAGACTTCCAGATTCGAGGAAAAACAGTTCCATTAAATAGATAAATTACAGGGTTTTTTTTCTGCACAACCTCTCTGGGAAGCCTTTTTAACTCCTTGAGTGTCCTCATGGGTGAAATATATATCCTTATACCCAATCAGAACCTTTCTTGCTTTAACTCATGTCAGTTTTCTCTCATCCTTCAATCAGCACCATTATTATTTTCACTATTAATATTCATTTCTGCATCCTCCTGTATTTCACTTAGAATTTCTGGTGTCAAAGGACACAAATGATCAAGCCAGAACTGCACTGAAGTTAAATCCATGTGTGCATCAAGTGGAAAGAAAACCAACAAAAACCAAACCAGGAGTTTTCAAAGCTCAGCTGTAAATCAGAGTAAACTTCATACTGAATCTCAGTTTCTAATCTCAGGAGAGGGAAGAAAACCTGCAGCTGAGATTCTGTCTCTGAGGTTATCAAGAAGTGTGACTGAGATGTGTGAAGGTCACAGCTGTGAAGGGGAGCAATAGCAGGGATAATGCAGCTAATAAGTCAGAAATCCAAATTATTATCAAGCTCCCCATTGAGCTGAATTCACTCTTGCATTGCTGGGCTTGGTAGTGGAGATAAGAAAATGAAAGCTGGAAGATACCTGGCTTTGCATCTTTCATTTATAAAATACAAACTCAGGGGGATCCCTGAGGGGATTTAGCTCTGCTTCTGCCATGGAATTGTGGATGTTTATTGGAAACTCTTAAAACACCTCAGAGCTCTGCTCCCTCACCTGTACCACCCCATGGTTGATTTTTCTATCTCAGCACAAGTTTGGCAAGACCCTGCAGGAGAAAGCAGACAAACACCAATCATTTAGTGCCTGTGAGCATGAGACCAACATTTTTTTCATGCTTAAAGCTATAATATGACAAAATGTTAGCAGAGATGCAAGCATGGATTCCCACCTGGTGTCTTTGTGAAGGGGAATGTCATATCCAGAGAGGTACAAAGTGGACAGGTGATGGCAACTCAGATTGGAACTCTATAGTGATCTGATTCCTTGTGAAGGCTGAGCTACAGCAGAGACTGGACAGAGCTAAAGAATAAAGCAGGGATTTATTAAAAGGCCTCCATGGATGCACCTTGGGCAGCACCAGAGCCCAGCCAGGGCTGCACCCAAGATGAACCAAAATGGCCCCAAAAT
>JAWWEY010000115.1:3371712-3382471 GCA_035582745.1 Loriotus luctuosus
ACAAATTGATGAAACACAGTATTTTATAGAGAGAATGATTCAATTATGATTATGGCATAGTTGTGTATATATATATATATAACATTGTTAACTTTATTTCAAATGCACAAGATGCTTCAAGTCTATCAGTTTTTTGCTTTAAAAGTGGGGGTTTTTTTGAATGCTTAGTTGATACTTGGAGTCCCTGGTATCAAGAAAAGTTAACTTAGTGGGACAAATTGATGAAACACAGTATTTTATAGAGAGAATGATTCAATTATGATTATGGCATAGTTGTGTATATATATATAACATTGTTAACTTTATTTCAAATACACAAGATGCTTCAAGTCTATCAGCTTTAAAAGTGGGGGGTTTTTGTGATGCTTGGTTGATACTTGGAGTCCCTGGGTCCATGATCTTGGTTTATATTTAATGTACCTATGCATAAAGCAGGGAGAGTGTGCACTATGAGAACAAACTGGAGATCAATGCAGCCTACTCAACATTACAGCATGGATTAATTTATTAGTCTGGGTTCCACTGGAACCCAGGTACTTTATTATACCATTATCCAGTTACACTCCTGTGCTGCTGATTTTCAGGAGTGGTTTCTTTAGACATTAATCTTGCTTCTAAAAATTTGCTGTGAAATTCTAGATTTGATGAGCTGATGCAGAACAGACAGTGCCATTGCTTTCCTTGTTCAAGCAGAGCAGATAAAAATCTGGAGTGAATTCTGTGGAGCTCTGCACAATTACCAGAGCCACCAACTGTCTCTGGCATTAAGGCAAACTCTGAGTGAGAACATGAAATGAGAGTTTAAAAGAAAAAAGCTCATTATTGCTTCTGGTATAATTTTCATCAGCTCCAGTAGGAGTTAGAGTGGGTTTTGAAGCTGGAGTGAATTTTTCTGAAAGTTGGATGACTTTGTTGCCTTGTCCTGGTTGTTCCTGCATTGCCTACCTGCAGCTGAAAGCACAAATGCAGGAATGCTGTGCAAGGAGTTACTGCTGTGTGTGCTGTGGTCCTGAACAAAAACTGGGATTATTTAAAAGCAAATCTAATGGATTCTTTGGTGTTTCTTTGTTAAGGTTGGGATTAAATATGAGAGACGGTATTTTTTGTTTGGATTCAGATGTTTATTAGTTCTTATTTATATGATAGCCTTACAAACGATGAGTTCTACAGTACTTTAAGGGACAAAGAATAGAGTTGTATCTCTCTTTTTACAAGGTTTTTCCTAAGGATAAACTATCTAATTAAGAAATGACACCTAAATTATTTTTATTTTTAACCTGACAACTAACTATTCATGGCCCACAATGCAGATTTTTTTGTCTAATGACACAATACTACTTAAATCCATGAAGAAGAATGATTAGCTTCTGCCTTAAAACTTCTATCTTGTTTTATATATATTATTATATTCTAAAACTTTAAACTCTTAAGTTTTCTGCTATGTGACATTACACCCTTCTATTCAAACTCCACGCCCACAATGCCAGTTCTGTCATTCCATTTTGGAAGCTTCTCCACAGCCTCAGGTCAATGCAGTGTTCTCTTGGGGGTCAGTGCCTGGCAGCACAGAAATCTGAAATTCTCAGCAGCCAGGGCTCCAACACATCCCCACTTCCCAGATCTATCACACACACCCAAAACTGCCACATTCCAGCTCCCAGCTGAGGGGCAGGTAGGTCAGAACTTCTGAGACAACACTGACATCCAGCACAATGGTGTGGATCAACATCTTCACACCAGATCATCCAAAGCATCACTGAATCAACAGGGAGGTAGGACCTGGCTGCCTTGGGTTGTAAGAATTCAAATTATCCATCATTGATTATCATGATTATTAATGAGGTGGTAGCTTCTATTTCACTTTTGAATAGCTCTGTATGGGGGTTTGTTGAGTAGGCACAATCCACAGAGAGAAAAAAAGATCTGCAGAAAACTTTCACGTAACCTGAAGGTCTTAAACCTACACCAGGATTTAATCTGAGCTGTAATTTTGCTCAGCCGTGGGTTTCAGCTGCAGATTTTTTACTCCATGTTGATCAATGTGATGAGGAACCTCATTTCATTTGAATTCTCCTGGGTAAATGCTGCCTCAGAAGGAAGCTTTCACTTCCAGCAGCAATCTTTTCAAGCCCCCCAGGTAAATATAGGATAAGGTGGAGTTTAGACAATGTTTAATAGAAAAGTGAAATCACTGGCAAGGTATCAAAGCAGCACCTACCTTTGTTAAAATCAACCTTGACAAATGCTTTAAAGTTGTTCCTTTCATTCCCACGCAGGGACAAGCTGACAACAGCCTCATCCATAAAGAGCAGAAATCTCCCAGCAGATCTTCAGTTCCACACTCAGCCCAAGGGTTCATATTTTCTATTCTCCATGGCTCTGGGCTTCTATTCTGACACACACTATTGATGTTTTCAGCCCAGCCAAGCAATTGCTCCTGGAACCACGGGGTTCCTCCCTTCTCAGGCTGTCTCAGTTCTCTCAGTTTAGCTCAGTTTAGCAGCTGGGGTCAGGCTGTTTCTACAGACAAAGGACAGGTGAGGTGAGGGCATGAGCACTTTCTCTTTTTCAGAGGGGTTGCTGCTTTTACTTCCAAGCATTTTTTATACTCTCTGCCCTTTCTGAATCCTCGCGTCATTTGGCCGAGGATTGAATTTCAATCTTCCTCTCAAATGAAATAAGTATTGCTATAAATAAGGATCTACCTGCCATCCCTGTTTGGCTGTTTATGACCTCCCACTCCAGGGGAGTTTCTCTAAATGCTTTCCCTCTTTCTTGTTGATACCAGTCCTCTGTGACTCCATGACTCCTTTCCCAGCCCATTTCATTCATGAATCAGAAAGAATGAAAAACTTCTATTTCTCTTCTTTGTATTTTCTTTTTGCCTTGAAGTTTCTTATCAGGAGGAGGACAGGATATGGCAGCAGGCCTTGCTTTGGTGTCATTTCCATCCCTGTCAACTTAAACATTCATGTACAGTATTCACATTGCCCAGAGGACTCAGCCTATTCAGGATCTCATTTTCATAAGCATAGGATCTACCCAGAGAGGGATAGGAGAGAGATAAACACTCCCAACCCTCTCCTTACACTTTTTAAAGTCGGTAAATGTTGCCTAACTCACTCAATATTTTGTTTGTACTTTAATTTAAGGTCTCTAGTCAGGTAATTTTATAAAAGGGGCATAAAGGGCACACACTGGGGACTGGGGAGATGCCAGGAATTTGGAAAGTTGCAAGAGATTCACTCTTTTGGTAAAATTTCTTTCAGAGAATCACAGAATTACGGAATTGTTTGGGGTGGAAGGACCTTAAATCTCAGACAGTTCCACCCCTTGCCATGGGCAGGGACACCTTCCACTATCTCAGGTTGCCCCAAGCCCCATCCAGCCTGACCTTGGACACTTCCAGGGATTCAGGGGCACCCACAGCTTCTCTGGGCCAGGGTCCCACCACCCTCACAGGGAAGAATTTCTTCCTAATATCCAATCTTGAACCAGCTCTCTTTAACTTTGCCTTTTTTTTCTATTTTATCTCTCAATGCTCATGCTGCTTTTGGCCAACTTTTAAATGATCAGCTTTAGTTACTTCACTGATGGAGCTTTTCCACAAAAAAAGCTGCAAAATTACAAGGTTGTCCTTTCCCAAGTGCTCACCCAAAGGTTTGATTCACCCACTTCAGCTCGTTCTCACTCCCTCCACAAACGTTTTAATGAGGCAGTGGCAGGGAAAACTGCTTACATAACAAATTGCATAACAAATCTTATCTTTGCCTCAGAAAAGTTGGGTCACAGCAACCATCTGGGAAATAAAAGCCTGAATCATCTGCCATGCATACACACACACATATAGATATATATTTATATATATAAAAATATATGTGTGTGCACATTTGACTCTTACATGAATCACACCCAAAGCTCTACTAAAATGCCACGCCAGCTGAAACCTTCCTCCAAAGCTGTTATTTCTGAATGAAAGCTGTCCCCCTTCAATGAATGATGCATTTGAGCCACTATAGATATGCAAAGACATCTTGTTTGCACTGTGCAGAATCTTCCTGCAAAGCTTTAACTACTCATCTCCTGTGCTGCTTCAGCACATGACTCAGAGTAGGAGTCACCAGGACCAGTGGAAGGGAAAATGGGGGGGAAAGTGTAATTTTGATGAAGAGACAGATTCCTGCCTGTTCTCCACTGGATTTGGGAAAGATCTGTGATGCCACGAAGTTTTGGAGGGCAGAACACTATGCACCAAAATGTGATAATTATAAATTCTGTCACTGCCACCATACATAATTTCTCAGGACTTTGAGACAAATATTCATCTCCCAGACAGAAATGAGGTGTAAATGAGTCTTCAAACAGAGAAATCTTGGCTAAATCATGACCCAGCTGTAGCCCAGGAGACTCCTTTTGAAGTGATGTGTAAGTCAGACTGCTTTCATGGGTGCAAGATATGTGCACCACCAGATTGCCCATCAAAACATATTTAACATGACTCAGGTGTGGGTGCACACTTGTATTCCTTTCAAAATAATCAAAAAACCCTCCCATGATTTAGTATTTATAGCAAATACTGTCTTAAAAACTGAATGGTGTCTGCTGAAGGGTACAGATGGTATTTGAGTTGACCTCGAGACTGTCAGGACATATTGCCCTGCAATTTTCATTGTTCTGGTTTTGGAATAAATTTGAAGTGAGGCTCTGTGTGAGTTGATATTCTTGCTCTGTGAGGTTATGGTTGTTTTGATCTGATGTTAAGATGCCTCTCCTCGGGTTTCCTGTTAAATGGAACGTTCTCTAAGGGTGTAAATTATAAAGTAACATTTGCATTACAAACCTTACAGGTGGTGTACAATATTTAATATAATTAATTAATATAATATTGAGTAACTACCTTATATGAGTAGAAAAAGAGAATATCAGTAATGTAAAAATGTGAAATACCATGAGTACCAAGAACCACCTGGAATTGCCAATAAAAGCAGGAGCAGTGGTGAATCAGAATCTTCACTGAAAAGAAATGACAACCTTCTCTACAGTGAATGCAGAAATGTTGATAAAAGATTTTTCAATGAAATGTGAATATCTGTGTAAAATTGTGAACTATGAGTTTAGAGCTTTCTTCATCTACAATTTGTATCAATATAAACATTTCCTCTGAGAGCAACATGAGAGGGATCAAAGCATTTGTTTGCAAAACTCTTTCTTGGGAAAAATGTCATATTTTCCTTATCTGATTCATTTTCACTTTATAAAAACTCTTACCCTTTGTGTTCTGTTCACTATGGATTTTTACAAACCAAAACTTGGGCCAAACAATTGTTTAAAAGGCTGTCAGAGAAAATAATTATTGCTCAGTTAGAGAGAAGGACATTATTTGGTTAAAAAGTTATATAAAAAGTTGGAAAGTGATGATAGGAATAAATAAATATTTCTCCCAATGGATGACATTGAAATGGGATCCTTCTGAGTGCTCTGCTATAACCTGGACTGGTCAAAATATTTGTAACTGACTTAGAACAGGAAAAGGTGAATGGTGCTGTGACATTTTACTGATGACAGTATTTGATTGAGTAAAGATCAAGTACTGCTGGGGGGATTAGAGAAAGGTATTTTGATACCAGTTGGCTTTTGATTGAGTGGGAGATGAGGAAAATACAGCACAAATAATAAACTCTGAGATCGAAATTTGAGAATTATAAGGAAAATAATGGAGAACAAAATGAACGTATCAGCATGGTGCTGATTCATGGACCTTGGGATGTTAACTTCTGATTTTTCACCTCCATGATTCATGGATTATGAAAAGGAGGAATACAGGATGACATTGTTATAAGGAAATACTTTATTAACTTTGCAAGGAATGAAAACTATTTACAATTACTTCCTTGGCCATATAAAATGTGCAAAATTATTTATTTCTAATTCATTGCATAATCCTGTGAAAACGTGAAGGGTTTTAATCAATGTGGCTTTATTAAATAACTTTCTGTTTCCTTCAGTATTAATAATGTAAAATGTGCAAGTGATTTTATCACTACAGATTCATAAAAAATATTACATATGTCATGATGTACTTAACTGTAACCTCCTTACAAGGGAAAGAGCCTAACACCCAAAATATCTTTTCCAAACATTGCTATCTTTTGCATTTCTGGCAATATTCCCAGAAAAAAAAAAAAATAGAGGATTGGAAGAACCTGAATATAATATCCAAAAATGACTGCCTGGAGTCCTACCAAGTTTTCTCTCATTAGCAATAATCTCAGTGGCTTTAGCCAACAAGAAAAAAATCAAAATCTGCTGTTAGAAAGATTTTGAAAAATCTTGGCCAACAGTAAATGAGTGATTGCTGCTATCAGTGGAGAAGGCAGAAATCTCCTAGGATTTGTTTTCTTTTATGACCTATTGTCTAAGCAAGGTCATCATTACAGAAATTAGCATCAAGGTTAACTAAACTTGTCTCATGTGGTTCAAAATTTGGGCATTTTGCATTGGTACACAAGTGCAATCTGCTCCAGACAGGAATAAAATTAAGAAACATGCTGGAGAGCTGGGGGTGCTCACCTGGAGAGGAGAAGCTCCAGGGAGAGCTCAGAGCCCCTTCCAGGGCCTGAAGGGGCTCCAGGAGAGCTGGAGAGGGACTGGGGACAAGGGATGGAGGGACAAAATAAGGGGTAATGGCTTCAAACTGAAGAGGGAAACTTGGTTTGGAGTTTAGAAATAAATTCTTCCCTGTGAGGGTGGTGGATCCCTGGAAGTGTCCAGAGCCAGGCTGGACAGGGCTTGGAGCACCCTGGGATAGTGGAAGGTGTCCCTGCCCATGGCAGGGGTGGGACTGGATGATCTCTATGACCTTTCCAACTCAAACCATTCCGTTATTCCATGAAGAAACAGCTCCTCATAAGATATTTACAAGTATTTTGTGTGGCCTGATTCATTAGAACATATATGGCTTCTACATGATTTAATATTTGCAAGATGCAGTAAAAAACTCTCATTCTGAGACGTGCTGTAAGAATTTGCCATTTAAGGGGGAGACTGTACAGGCAAAAACCTTTTGAAACTGAAAATGAATTGTGATATTGGCCATGGGATTCCAGTCTGGATCATCCAAAATCAAAATGGACAGATATTCCTTTTCTCCTGGTACAGGAACCAATGAGAGGAAAGGGGGAGATGAAAAGATGTTTTTCCCCCAATAAGTAGTTGGAATTAAAACATTTTTCACTTTGGATTTCTACTCTTTCAGTCCTTTAAATGCTAATGTCAGAAACATCATCACTGAGGCATGTGACACAGGGAAAAGATTGATTTACAGCTAGGCAAGAGTCCAGCTCCTCAGCAGCATTCTGCCAATTATGTGCACTTTTAATTTAAGGATTTTCTTCTTCTTCTCCCCAGTTGACTTGGGATATTTTTGACTCCCATTTAATTGCCATTCAGGCTGCATTTCATACATATACATACAGAAGGTATGCAGAAAGGAAAAATAAAATAAAACCAGCAGTTTTGAAGTGACTTCTACCAAAATTTTCTTATGTAACAAAAGCTTTTTCCACTCCATTCTTTTCACCATTACTGAAACCTCAGATGAACAAGCCCCTGGGCAGGGTATTCCCAGACCCTAAGATCAAAGCCAGCCCCACACCATGGAGCAGGATGTCTCAACACACATTCAGCAGGCAGCAGGCCATGGAACACTTCTACACGTGAGGAAAAAAAGAAGTTAACTTTGGCCAGTGTGCTAATGGTGCACACAATGGTTATTGACCAAATGTGGGATTTATTGATAGTGTTTAGCAAGTGGCTTTGCCTTCAGCATGTCATGGTCATAGAATGGCACTGTAACGATGTAAACTCTAATTATTTAAAACACTAGCAGCCCTATTTATTTATTTTCAATTGTGGAGATACTGAACTTGAAGTCCAGGGCCTTTCAGAGTTGCCATGGCAACTGGGCACTTTGATGGGTGATTATAGTGGTACCATTTTGGCATCAGGCTTGAACTTTGATTGCTATGGCAACGTCACAGCCATAACTTCTATTTCATTCAGCTCATACTTTGTTCCTGAGGAGCCTCTTTGCTTGCTGCTTGTGAGGAAGCTGAGAACTGTGTCAGCTGCATCAGAGGGGAGCTGTTAGGAGCAACACCAAATGGGCTTTCCCAGCTTAAAGAATACTCCACATCAAGGCACGATTCACTCAGTGCTCTCATTATCCCTGGGAAGGAGCTGAGCTTCTTGGCTGACGTAAATGGAGGTGGCTCCATTAAGGGCAGCAAAGTCTCTTGAATCCAAATTGGGCACCAGGGACAAAAAAACCCCGTTTCTCTGGTTGAATATGCATTGATAGAGGTGAGGAATCCCTCTTGTCTAGTTTGGCATTCAAACAGTGAAATACAAGGAAATGGTAGGGATGACAGAGATCAGAGAAAGAGAGGAAGATTCAAAAACAGAAAAGCAAATAAACAACAACAAAAGAAAAACCCTGGAAAAATATGTTTACCAGACAATTTAGCTTTTTGAAATTCATATCAGCTTGGAGATAAAAAAACAAATTTGTCAATATTTATGGAGTTTTAGCATGAGAAAATTCATTCAGGTTTCTTCAGGTACAATGACAGGAGATTCACTTGAATTGTGGGAACAATAGAGAGATTCTGAAAGGCAGTTACTTCTTATAGGTAATAAGGAAGTGAAGGCTTTATTTTGATTCACACAGAGCAATCAAAAGGATAAATTTCTTCATATAATTCCTTGTTAAACTCTTATTCTTCACCAAAGGATGTTCCAGAGGTCAAACCCTGTCATATACAGAAAATTCTGAAGAAATTTAACACAACAAAGCCCATTGAGGATTATTAATATAAAGACAGAATTTTCTTTCAGGAGGTTTCCAAACTGCAATTCACTGGAGGCTGGGAGAGCACAGCAGGGTGAGATCACAGCTGAGCTTCTCCTAAACCCTTCCATGAACAAGCACCAGTGCAAAAGGGATGCTGATCTTGGTGAGGCTTGGGTTTGGTTGCTTGTGGCCATCCTCGTGCTCTTGGACTCACTATTCTGTGAAAGAGTAAGTAGATAAATAAGGATGTCTTCAGAAAATCACAGAATGGTTTAGGGGGACCCAAGTTAATCTTATCCCAACTCCCCTGCCATGGACAGGGACACCTTTCACAAGATGAGTTTGCTCAGAGCTCCATCACATCTGGCTTTGCACACTTCCAGGGATGGGATATCCATGATTTCTCAGGGCAACCTGTTCCAGTGCCTCACCACTCTTACAGTAAAAAAAAAATAATTTCTTCATTATGTCAAATGTAAACCTACCTTATTTCAGTTTAAAACCATTTCTCCTTGTCCTGTCACTGTGGGCCTTGTTAAAAAAAAATCTCTGTCTTCCTTATAAGCCTCCCTTCATTTATGGAATATCTGGAATAAAGTTTCCCCAGAGTCTTCCTTTATTCAGGATGAACAACCCCAATTCTCTCAGTCTCTCGTCAGAGCAGAGGTGCTCCCGCTCTCTGAGCATCTTTGTGGCCCTTTTTAGGATCTGCTCAGACAGTTCTAAGTTTTTCATGTCGTGGGGACCCCAGAACTGGATGCAGAGTCAGCATCCAGAGTTTGGTGCTTAACAAAAAGGACATTTATACACTGTGAAGCACAGGTGACAATCTGTAACTCCTGGAGGTGACAAATCTCACAACCAGTCACTCCTTCTGACATCTATCTTGCAGCATTAAGTAAATGCACTGACATACTGATTTTGCTAAAAAAATTCAAGCACAAAAAGTGATGAGTTGGAATAATTATAATGCTTAAAAGTCTGCTCAGACTTTCTCAATTTATTACATCAATTCCAGTTTGCACTGCCCAGAAAAAAAATGTCTGAATCCATCAGCAAAGAGCAGGACTTTCAATGAGTTGCAAAAGAGAAAAATATGCAATAATTTAACAGGCTTGATAATATTACTCTTCTGTATCTCAGTGTAGTTATTTCTAGAACTGAACTCACCTCTCCCTGGTACAAGTATGTGAATAAATTGTACCTCTATATAAATAAATAAAGAGATGGCAGCACTGTGTGGGCTGCAGTAAAGGATTATTCATCTATCACAGAATGTCTGCCAGATGCTTTGGAGCATTAGATCCACCTGTGTATTTTAGCATCCAAAACTTTGATGTTTACAGAATTTAATCTGTTCTGCTCAGCTCAGACTCCAGAGTCCAACACCAATACCTAAAATGATCTGGAGATTTGAAGCTACTCATGAGTGTTAAAGGTCATCACTACAACCTGAAATGTGCTGGGCTGAAATCTTTAGTTCAATGTGAAATAGGACAAGGAGGATGCTCAAAGTGCAGCTGTGTTGGGCATGGGTGTGTTCTGTATTTTTGTTTATGAGCCCAGCACCCCAACCTGCTCCTTCACCAACCCCACTGAATTTAAACAAATAATTGGTCAGAGACACCCAGGGCTGTTCACTACCCATAACCTTCAAACACCTTCAAGCCCTGTAGCAGGGGACAAAGCTTTTTGCTGGGACCTGGTCCTCAGAGATTTGTGATTGTCCTGGATTGCCAAGCAAATTTTATTCTATTTGCCATCTGTATGGCAGCTGTCTTCTGTTCATTGGGCAGTTTTCCTTATATCTTCCACACCCAATCCTCTCTCAGGGGAGACATCTGCTGATAACAGCCATTGAATGTCACTGCATGGCTGATAAGAACTACAGCATCCCATTGGGAGATG
>JAWWEY010000115.1:3413526-3428052 GCA_035582745.1 Loriotus luctuosus
TGTGCTGCCCAAGGTGCATCCATGGAGGCCTTTTAATAAATCCCTGCTTTATTCTTTAGCTCTGTCCAGTCTCTGTTCTAGGGCAGCCTTCACAAGGCATCAATCCCACCAAAGAGAGCAAATCAGAAATACATGATGGAAAGATAAGACCTTAATCCCTTTTTAAATGAAAAAAGCTTTTGGAATTTGGCAGGGTGGCCAATGGTCAGAGCACTGAGGTTAAAGGCTTTCATATTCAGAGCCATGAATGTAGTGGAAGGTGAATATTCAGAACATAAGCTGCATTTGTAAACATCTGCCAAAGGTGCACATCTGCCAAACACACTGCAGGTAGGAGGTTATGAAAGGAGAACCCAAAATTTACCCAAATTCTTCTTCATTAACTCCCTGTAATTCAGATATGCTGCATTCCTCTTGAATGTTTATTAATTATTTCTCTTTAAAAACCTGCTCCTTGCCTTGTTGCACAGCCCCACCTGTTACATCCTTTGGCCTCTGTTCAGCATCAGGATGAATTATGGGATGTCTTCTTTGACCCAAATACCCCTCCAGGGTTTGGATGCCCTCCTTATTATGCACTTGCATACCAAGAATATCCTGAGGAAGATTTATTTAGGAATATTTTCTCCTTCAGCCAGCAGCCCCCATTAACAGCTACCCAGGCAGCCCTTGAAATTCAGAATAAAGGGCACCAGGCAGGTTTTGGTCCCCTGGGGAAGCACTGGGGAGCTGCTCACTGCAGATGCACCAGCCTTATATCATTATTGTCTTGAGAGTGAAATGTTCATGTCTCTCCAGGCACCCTGGAGTCTTTCTTAAGACATCTGTCTTTTAGACAAGAGAAAAATGAGGTTATTTCAATTCTGCATGCAAAGCTCCAAGAAACAGTTTAGAGGCAGAGGAGCATAAATAAAAGATTATTAGAACTTATAAAAATCTGCATAAATAAAATTCATCCACTGAACAATGGGTTTGGCTTTAACCCAGAGGATCAGCCTCACTTTTCATGCAGAGGAGAAAAAGGCTGTCAGAAAGTTTATTCAGCTCACCTAATTGATGTCTGGTCTTCAAGCAATACCCTCATCCCTTCCTCTATTGAATAAATCATGATCTGAGCCCACAGCTGTCCTTATGTGTTCATTTATACAAAAAATTCAATATCTAGGGAATTCCTGGTCATATTACAAACCTCCAGCAAATTTCTTATTTATTCTGTTTACAATTATCTAAATTATAATTGGGTAAACATCTCAAATAATAAATCAATCAGCCAGAACAGTGAAACAAGGCACCACCTAGCAAATGTGTTAAATCAATTTATCCTCCCCAATAATTCCCAGGCTTGGTGCAGAAGTTGCCACAAGCAAAGGAACATTCCCATTTATCCATGCAGACACTTGATCCCATTTGGAAAGCTCAGAGATTTTCATGGATCAGAGCTAGCAAATGCTCTCTGGCCCATCTCAATTATTAATATGGTTTTAGCCTGGCTGTGGAGCCTCAGAAGTGCTGACTGATGTGTGGGCTGGATGGAGCCATCAAACAGGGATGGATGGTGTGGATGGAGACAAGCAAACAGAGGTGGCTTCTGCCAAGCACAGAGATGGGCAGAGCTCTGGTTCTGGCTGGAGAAATCACAAATCCATGGGAATGTTGTGTTTCTCACAGATTAACAGCTTATCTTTGGAAAACCATGTGTAATAACAGTTGTACTAAAAACCATTTGCCATGTGAACATAGGAAGAGACTCATAGAGAAGGTTTGGGTTTGGATGCTTGTAGCAGAGACAATCCCAGGCAGAATAATTTATTGGGAATTACAGCAGTTTGGGGGTGAATGGCCCTCTCTGGGTAGCTCTAAGAATCACAGAGGGGTTTGGGTTGGGAGGATTTTAAAATCTGATCTTTTGTTCCACCCCCTGCCATGGGCAGGGACACCTTCCACTATCCCAGGTTGCTCCAAGCCCCATCCAGCCTGACCTTGGACACTTCCAGGGATCCAGGGGCAGCCACAGCTGCTCTGGGAAAGCTGTGCCAGCACCTCCCCATCCTCACAGCCAAGAATTTCTTCCAAATATCCCATCTAACCCCGCTCCCTGTCAGTTTAAAGCCATTCCCCCTTGTCCTACTACATCAATTATTTACCTCAGTTTGGGATGAATGACTCTCTCTGTCTGGCTCTCAGGAGTCACAGGATGCCCTGAAGCTCTTCCACAGATAAAAGAAACTTGTTCCAGGCACCACTTGCAAAACCTGACTATTTAATCCAAGTCCAGAGGCCAAGGGTGTCAGTTCTAGAGAGCTGATGCATCCCTCACCATTTTACGTATCACACACAAAAGGAAGGCCCAGAGCTGTTAATAAAAATAAAAGATCAGAATTTGTTGTGTACCACATCTAAAAATGGATGTGGTTTTTGGCTTTTCAACAGCACAATGCCTCCAGTGCAATCTGGTGATTCACTGGTGTGGTCAGAAGTGATGGGCTCATTTATTCCTGGAGGGTGATTTACTGGAGTTCCTATTATTGTCCTAATTCTCCCACTGATGTCATCACTAACTTCCCCCTCATAAATCAAAAATCAGAAGGCTTTTTATATCATCTGCTTTTACATCCTGTGGAGCATAGTCCAGGGATTTCTCTAACTGGTTCTTCAACAGGTTTCTACTCAAAAATTTATGAAGAGCATTCTGTACCAGTATCCCTCCTTTAGGTACTTTTAATTTGGATAATTGCTCACAGTTTGTTTTAAAATAGTTAGACTGTAGAAATCTCTTGGAATTCAGATGAAAATAAATTTTTGGGTTGTTTTCCCCTGAGGGTGGAATTCAGCTTCATGAAAATTAAGATACCAACCAGCTGCCATCTATATGAGCCTTTTTTATTTAATATTAAGTAAGTTTTGTTCATTATTTCTATATTAAATTATCCTTTATTCATGTTTTTATATTACACATACATTGTAACAATGTTTTCATCTTCAATCACCAGGAAACCTAACACTTAATATTTACATGAGGTTATAAATTATTTTACAGTGATTTTGTTCTCAGCACAAATTTGTCTTGTACACCCCACAAAGGAATAATTTAATATTTGTCTTGCAGATGTCACTGAAGTCTATATTAAAAACCAAACAAATCCCTAAATTTGAATCTTTCCTCAGAGAACATGCAGCAGGAAATGTTGTTTGGTGTAATGCAAAAACATTAGAGACTGCACACTGAGTCACTTCTTGGATATAAAACATCCTCCTTCTCATTCTGGGTCTCCAGGGTTTGATTTTTTAGCATAATTTGAAAAGCTTAAGGCTGTAATAAACAGTTTACAAAATTATATCCTCTCAGATTCTGAGATGGGAATTTGTGACAATAAATCCAACCTGCAGATAGCCCTGCAAGGGAAAACAGCAGCTACAACAGGTGAGTGGATTATGGAAAAGAGAAAAATAACAAGAGGGTTTTTTTTTTCCTTCACTTTCAACTCACTGATTCTCAGTATTTAATTTTTTTTTCTTAATCAACAAAAGAGATTTCAAGCCTGGGAGCTGTCAGAAGAGCTGCCATGTTCTATATGGAACAATAAGAGGCACAATATAGAGACAATGGCTATTAGCTTTCTTCTAAACCCTTTAAGTTAAATAATTGGGATCAGGATAGGTTTCCAAACATTCTTACTGAACTTCTTAACAGCACATTTTCCCCTCATTGTTCAAAGCTGACAAATGGAAAATGGAATGAGGAAGAGGTCAGTGGAGATCATCCAAGCCTGGGGTATTTTATACCTCTTACTTGTCAGATGTCTTCATTTCCATGTCTGTTTTATACTATAATTCAATTTTGATGAGGCTTTTGTTTGCTACATTTGCTTGATCCAAGAATAAAAAAAAGTCAGGATTAGCTTATGCTTAGAATTTTTATCTCTTCTCTACATTTGAAGCTGAGCATTAACTAAAAATCACCTGGACCTTGTATAAAAAAATTCAGGATAAGGTTATACGTAGAATTTTTATCTCTTCTCTACATTTGAAGCTGAGCATTAACTAAAAATCACCTGGACTTTGTAATAAATTGGGATTTTGATATTTGGGGCTACTTTTAGGCCATGTTTAATACATTTATTACAAAGTGAAGAAGTTAGTGTCATGTTCTGATTACAATCTAGTTTTGGCTCCTTAACATTTCTGCTCTTACTACTCAGAAGCAATTTTTTAGCCTGGAAAATGGAATCAAACTTTACTCTCCAAGCAGTGGGACCATGATCCCAGGTGGAAAACCCAGCTGAACTTCTTTCTGCTCCCTCATTTATTCAGGCATTAATTCACCACCCTATCAGACAGCAAACATGGAATAAATAACTGGTATTTTAAAGACAGAAGCTTGCAAAGTCTCCCAGAATAATCCCCACCTAATTTGGAATGTCATTCATTTGTTTTGTTGTTTTACCATAGCAGCGTAACTGAGGTATTTAAAAACAATCTTTTTATTATTATTATTATTATTTCCACCCCCACTCTACCCCCAAATATGTTTAGATGCAGTTTATTATCTTTGAAAATCCCAGCCAGGAAGATTAACTAAGAATAACAATGTAAGTCAGGGACAGGCAGCTGTTAATGCTGATAAGAGCCAGGAGGGTTGATAATTGTCATCAGAGAGTAACTAAGAAAAGGAGAGAAAATCAATGGATCTGAGCAATTTTCCAAGGAAATCTTGCTTTAAAATGTGGTGAGAAATCAGGGTGGGGAAATCACCTTGCTGCTGAATGTATTTTTGCCTCTAAAGATGTATAAATAAAACACCTCTTGGTAATTCAGCCTCTTAACACTGAGATTTTAAACTATTCCTGCTAAGATTGTAAAAGATAAATAAATATTTCTTCTGTGTTTAACCTTGTACTATTCAAATAAAGTTCTGTTTTGGGGCTGGAACTCCTAAACAACCATGGGTTATAGGTATGATCCTAAAGGGTCTGAGATATTTCTTATCTAATAAAATACACATTTTTTACTTTTTTACTTCTTTGATTTTGTCTTAGGAAAAAAAAAACAAACTGCAATGACAATATTTTGCTTGTTTGCTGAAGTAAATTCACTGCTTTCAAATCTTTACCCAGCTTTGGGTTGTCTTTTGTGAAAGTTGCTACAGGCTACATTCCATTATCTTTCACTTCCTAGCTTCAGTGCAGGAGGGAACACAGATGCTGGCCTTCCTGACACTGAAAATTGAACTTTTAAAAACAATAAGTCCAAAATTCTTTCCTCTTCGTGAAGCAGATTTGTAGTGCCCTGCATTGTTTCTTCTACAGCTGCACTCTAACTCCATGAGATAGTTTATTCTAAAATAACATTTTAAAAAATATAGATGCACTTGGAAAAGCATTTTTGTAAGTTTCTACAAGTTTTATAAGCAGTTTTATAAGCTTCTTCGGGTGAGATATTTTTAAATAGCACAAAAACATGTTCTGTATTGGCATTTCAGCTTCCCCAGGTGTTTTATCTTCTGACTCTCCCAATATGTGAGTAGCAAATGTGTGATGGTTCTACCCCCTTTTCCTGAATTAAATCTGAATTATTCTGACATCAGTGACCCTGAAGGACTGAATTTGGTCCTTAATGAGAAAATACATTAAAAATAGGGTTTTTTTTTTAAATCAGCCATGTGTTTTTGTCTCCTCTAAAATGGAGGATTTCCATTAAACCATCTTGAGGGACCTTCCAAGGAGTCCCAGAATGGCTGGGGTTGGAAGGGACCTCTGGAGAGCACCCAGCCCAACCTCCCTGCTGACCCCTGGAGCTCTTTGCACAGGATCACCTCCCTGTGGGTCCAAAAAGGAAATATTTGTTGTAGGAAAGTAGCAAAATCAAAAAGAAAGGCTTCATAAAGTCAAGCCTGCTCTGTTAAAATCAATGGCTGGCCTTGTCAAAGCTGGAATTGAAAGCAATCCTGGTGTGAGCACTTTATTTACATAACAATCTACTCCTGGATGAAAAACAAATTGCACCCATATAAACTGTTTTTACACTGTTAGAAAAATGAAAACTATCTCTCACAAACAACTTTTCCTGCACGTAGACACAAAGAGTTTGAGTGACCAATCAACACAGAATAACAGCTCGTTAATAACCAATAAAAATAATTAATAAGGAAGCTCCTGACCAATTGGAGTCCCTCATGAGGTCTGTAAAACTGAATAAAAACGAGTTATGTGAATAAAGAATGGGTTTTTTCCACCATGAAGTAAATGGAGTCTGTGTGATTTATTCCCATAGATATTTCTTCTCCCTGAAAATTACTTCTTCAAAGAAGGAATCTCAGGAGAGAGGGAAGAGCTGGGGAAGTCACTGTGCCTCACAGAGCTGTGCAGTGAAGGAAACCCTCCTGATCATCTTTGCTCTTCCCAGGCACAGACATCCCAAAGGAAAAGAAAAAAAAAAAAAAAGAGAAAAAGAACAGTGCTAGTAATTTATGTGCAGAAACAACCCATTAGACCTAAGTGAAGGTGACAGTAAAACTCATAGACTACAAACCCCGCAGTCTTTTTATATTTGCTGTGAAAGATAGATGTTCCTAATTTCCCACCTGTGTGGGCTGGTAATGGATTTACTCAGTGCCTTGAAGCAGCTGTTCCCAAGGTGTGGCTGAGAGGAGAACTCCAAACCTCAATCTGCCTTTTCACTGTGGTACTGCCCTCCTTTGGGATGGAGTTAATTTTCCTCTCAGTGGCCACTACAAAGCTGTGGTTTTACATCTGGGCTGAAATGTTGTCGGAATATCGAGCGCTGATTTTAACCAAATAATGCTTTCATCTGAATTGGGTTTATTTCCCCAAGACAGACAATGTTCCTGAAAGGAATCTGCCCAGCAGGATTAGAAAATGGAGAGTGGGAATTAGTGTGTTGTGAAGGGAAAGTGGGTCTATTTACTCACAACAATTACACCCACAGTGTTCAGGGAATGCAGATTTGTCATTTTAAGATCCCTTCCCACCCAAACCAGTCTGTGAATTTTAGATTTTTTTGTGATTTTTTTTTATTTTTCTGTGATTTTTAGATTTTTGTGATTATTTTTTAGATTTTTCTGTGATTTTTTGTGAGTTTTTTTAATTTTTTTTTCTGTGATTTTTAGATTTTTTGTGATTTTTAGAATATTTTTTGTGATTTTTTTAGATTTTTCTGTGATTTTTAGATGGTTTTTTGTGATCTTGATTTTTTGGTTTTTTCTGTGAATTTTAGAATTTTTGTGATCTTTTTTCTTTTGGATTTTTCTGTGAATTTTAGATTTTTTTGTGATTATTTTTTTAGATTTTTCTGTGATTTTTCAATTTTTTTTCCGATTTTTTTCAATTTTTCTGTGATTTTTAGATTTTTTTGTGATCTTGTTTTTTTGATTTTTCTGTGAATTGTAGAATTTTTTGTGATCTTTTTTCTTTTGGATTTTTCTGTGAATTTTAGATTTTTAGTGATTCTTTTTTTAAATTTTTCTGTGATTTTTAGATTTTTTTGTGATCGTGGGATTTTTTTATTTTTTCTGTGAATTTTAGATTTTTTCATGATCTTTTTTTCTTTTAGATTTTTCTGTGATTTTTAGATATTTTGTGATTCTTTTTTTATTTTTCTGTGTTTTTTAGAATTCATTGTGATCTTTTTTTCTTTTAGATTTTTCTGTGAATTTTAGATCTCTTTGTGATTTTTTGATTTTTCTGTGAATTTTAGAATTTTTTGTGACCTTTTTGCTTTTAGTTTTTTTTCTGTGATGTTTAGATTTTTTGTGATTTTTTTTTTTAGATTTTTTCTGTGAATTTTAGATTTTTTTTGTGATCTTTTTATTTTATTTTTCTGAGATTTTTAGATTCTTTTACTCTGAATGCACTGAGTCCCCTAAAAATGGCCAAGCTGGAACATTTGTACCTCAAATCAGCTGTGACTGTGGATAAACCCACAGGTGTGGGGAGACTGAGGCTCACAGGCTGTTCCAATCAGCACATTTAATCCTGCAGCCAGCCCTGCAGAAAAATGACAACACAAATGGCTTTGTTCTCCTCCTCTGTGCTGGAGCAGGGGCACTGGTGGCCATTGGTTTTGTCACTAAGGCAACTACAGGCAGGGAGGGAGAAGGAAAGGTTTTCCAGAGCAATTTTCCTATGGCAGCTCTGCAGCAGCTTCCCTGAGACACAAATCCTTCCTTTCCTGGGAGCACAGGAATGAATGCCTGCTTTGCTGCAGGGGAAATTATTTACCCCTGCAATATTAAAAGAGCAGACAAGGGCTGTGGGAGGTAACAGAGGTGAAGCTGCTTTCTGCAGTGTGGTCTGGGCTCTGTTTCTCAGTCCAGGCATGTGTTTTCATGAACAAAAATCAGTTCAGAGCAAGATGCCTCCCTCCCACTCCCCCACCCACTCCCCCAGCATAACACAAACCAGAAGCTCCTCAACAAGCCAGAATGAGGGAATCAATTACATCTCTGTCTCTTAGGAAGAAGCAGAGCCTATAATGCAGATGTTTTTACAGCTGGGAGTACTGCTGATGATTTAGTGCTTTAGGATAATTGATCCCTAGCATAGTTGTTTTTACAGATGAGGAAGGGGGGACAAGGTTTGAGGGGGAGGGAAGGGGAAGAGAGTGATAAATGTTTGCAAAAAAAGGAGATGAGCTGCCATTAAATGCATCCCTCTTTGACGAGATGTGGCACTTTAAAATAATATTTAACAGAGAAGGTTGGGAGAGAGGCTTAGCACACACAAAACAGCAATTCCAGCTCTTGCTGAGCCCTCACTGCCTCTGGAGCTGTATCCTGTATGCACAGTGCTTCCCTGTTTGCAGAAATCCTTGGCTTTGCTCTCAGCAAGTGACCAAAGGAGAGCGGGGAACAGGCTGAGATACAACTCACAGCTTTGTTTGCTGCACTGGGAAGTGGTTCTGCCTCTGACTGCACTGTCCACACTGTCAGAGCATCGGGTTTGCTTTGACAGCTTTGGTGTGGCAGCAAACCATGACACTTCTCACCCCCATTATCTCATAATGAGCAGCCAGCCTTGCTATTTGGGAGGTCACTGTACATTATTTATCCATCAGGATCATTTTAGAGTTCAGCTTTAGCAAATCCCAGTCCCAGGACACTGACAGATGATTTTTTTTTCTCTGCTACTTATATAACAATTGAGAGGGACCATAATAACAGTAAAATAATCTAGCTGATGATTTATTATTTATCCCTACATACCTTAGCAGATGAAATAGTTGTAAGAGCTAAATAACCAGAGGAGGAGTGAGACAGAGAAATTCTCTGTTCTTGCCTGAAATCAAAACCCAAAACTTGCAACAGTGTTTAAATACTAAGATAAAAGGAAAGTCTTTAATGGAATCTTCCAGGTGTCCCCATGGTTATGGGGACACCCAGCATCAAATTTCTACAGTTTTTATAAGTTTAACAAATTAAAATATTTGACAAATATTGTTCAATTAGAAGAGCAGTTGGTTAGGTAATTTTTCCATGTTCTGCCCCATTGGAGTTGGTCCAGAGGCTTCTTTGCCCCATTTCTTCTTGTGTCTTCTCAGATTCTGGCTGGAAAACAAAATGTCCTTTTGGAGGTTCTCCTCTTGAAAATAAGACTAAACAGTATTTCAGCCATGTGTTGGAAAAAGCTTACTGTTCTGAAAAAGAGGGGGAAAGGGTAGGAAAACACCATAAGCTACAACCATCTATTAGCAGTCTGCAAAGCTAAAAATATATGAAAAATGTATAGAAAACAAAAATCTGTTTGGCAACAGAAGCCAACTCTGGATTTCTAATAAACAGATTCCAAATTGGAACAAATCAATAAACACAAGAACCAGTATTCCTGTGCTGTTCACTTAGTCACAGTGCTTCTGTGTAGCCTCAAAATCCAGGCCTATATTTTTCCCAAATTATTAGATTTAGTGTACCTGATGGATTTAATTGATTAGACATAAAAGCAGTAATTGTTATTGCCATAATTGATGCATGACTAGAAATAAAAATAGATTTACTATTTTCTGCTCTCCCTGCACAGTTATGATTTGGAATATCGATCTGGTATAATCACTTTTTATTTTTAAATCTATCTTGACACACATACTTACTCATATCCTCAGAACTGCTTGGCATGGATGTTTCTTTGCTAATGATGTCAAACCCAGAGTAACTTCTACCAAAAATATATAAGCTAATTTTGGATACTATTCAGAAAATTGGAGGTTATTTTAAATCCAAAGAGAGACTAAAATTTGCTTGTAGAGAGTCTGTGGGTGAGATTTGCAGGTAGCGTAAAAACTCCCCAAGATTTCCCCTGCATTCAATGGCATTTTTCAGATTTATTCCTACTGAGGTGTGAGATCAGGAAGTCTGATACTTTCTACTGTTGCTAAAACATCTCCAGGGCAGAAATTCAGGTATTGCTGATATCACAGTTTTGAGAATGTGTGTAGATGTGTGTGTGGAGATGATTCCTGTAAACACTGTCCAAACTTGTCACCTCTGTACAAACATTGTGGCCTTGGGCTGCTCTCATTTGAGTCTTCTCCTCTCTCATCTGAAAGAGAAGGGAAGAAACCCAAGATAAATCATCTTGGGTTAAGTTGAAGCAGGGATGGTTTTTGATAACCTTAAATCATGGGAAGGGAATATGATGTGGACTGAGATGGCCACATTCTCCATGAGCAATTAACTGTTTAATTTATCTTTATTGCTGGAAGTAGGTAGGAGAGTTTTTCTATGAGTTACAGTTGAGGTAAAACCTTCTTGTCAGAGACTCTGAATGCTCACACCTCCCAAAAGTTTCAGGAGACATAACATTTAAATCTGAAAGCCTGTCTGTTTCTCATATGAGTTGGTATCATAAAAAACCCCAAGACTTTTCCCTACAAGCTTCACCAAACTTTTTTTTGTCATAGACGGAAAATGGACAGATGAACAAGAGAAGATTTGAGAGCTCATGGGTCAGCTCAGTTGTCAAGTCAGCTGCTGGTTTCAGGCCACTGAGTTCAGCTGAAATTTGTTAGAATGTTGGTTCTCAGCCCATTTTTAATCATGGAGAAATATAATCAGGGCTTCTATTCATAATAAATGTAAACTATTTGATCAATGGCACAGACTTAAAAGACTGTGTCGTGAATGCATTTTTAGCAGAACAGGATACTGATTCTTGCAAAAGTTGTTTGTCTGGAATTAGGGGTTTTTTCAGACTTTTTTTTTTTCAAGTGAGACAACAACAGAATTCCACAGACTCTTTGTTCCTCAAGGAAGATAAAACAAATGGTCATCAGATTACCTTCAGTGTGGAGGGAGCCTTGGTGGGAGGTAGTGTCAGAATCCAGCAGTTTCTGTCCTTGGGCTGCTTCCTGTGTGGAACAGAGAATCACACAGCAGTGATTAGAAAGACAGCAGCTGGAGCTGTCTGAATGATCCTCCCCAGATATCAGCTCCATCTGATCTCCTTCCAGCAAGCTGATGGAACAACAACAACCTACAACAGCAGCCTACCAGCAGGTTAACATTCCCTGGAAATGTAGAGCAGCTAAGGGAAAGGTTTTACATCTGCCCTACCCTTCTCCCAGCCCTGGAAGGAAATTCTGGGACAGAGAATGAGTGGGAAATTCAGGTTTCTTGGAAAGACCTTCACTTTAAATGTTTTTTTCCTTTAACTCCCAATATTTTGCACCCTGAGGAGCATGCACCAGCCATGGGTTGGGTTTGAGGTAAGGTCCCTTCAAAGCCTTATTTCTGTGCCATCATCCCAAGCACCTGCTCAGCAGCTCATTATTCTGTTACAGCACATTGCTGTTGCAACAGGTTTGCTTCAGAAGAAAATGAATCATGCCTTGAATATTGACTCTGTGGACTTGATGTGCATCGACTACAAGGGAGTGTGGGCTGAGTGAGTAATGGAAATGTCTGCATTTAGCCAGCACTGCTTTTGGAGAGATGACATTGAGGGCTTGGCTCTCCCCTGAGCTGCCAAAGAGACACAGCACCAGAAGATTGCAGAGGGCTGAAGAGCAGACCAAGAACCTGGGTGTCAAGGGTGGAGGCTGCTGAGAAATGTTTGTTTCCAGTGTTTGCCATCACTGTTCCTTCACATGAGCCCATAGGACAAAGGGAGTGAGTCTCACAGATGGGAAGGAGGTGGATGCTGGAGGTGGGTGTGGGCAGATTTGTTCAATATTTTGAGATGCTATAAAAATGGCCTCTGCAAAAAAAGCCTACAACTATAACCAGAAATGGTCCTGTGGTGAATTAGATACTACTTGTGATCAGGGTAACTGAGAACATGGAAAGGCTGGGCTGGGGCTAATGAAGTTTATATAAAATATATGTGACTGTGAGGCAACAATTCCATTATATTTATGTGGAGATTTTGATCTTTTCAAGAATTTCTGTGTGTAGTTAAACAAGGGTTTATAAATGACTCATGATTCAATTTGGATTTTACAACAGGGGAGAAATACACTGCAGTAATTGAAGTTAGAAAACCATGAACCTGAAAATATTTCAATGAAACTAATAGTGGATTAAATATAAGGGAATTAAGATCATCCACTCACCCAACCATCCTCCAAGTCAACATGAAACAGTAAAGGAATGGTGAAAAAAATCCATGTGTTTTTTGAGAGAGGGAAATCTGCAAGGGAGCTGTTGTGGTGGAGGCTGTATCCCAGAACACCAGAGAAACATTCATTCTAACCAAATAATCCTTTAGTCTGATTTGGATTCATTTCCCCAAGACAGACCACATCTCAAAAAGGAATCTACCCAGGAAGGTTAGAAAATGGACAGTGGGAAGTTGAGTTTTTTTGAAAAGAAATGGGGTATATTTACTCACAGGAACTCACAGTGCTCAGGGAGTGCAGCAACCTCTTGACATTGCCTTTGCTGTTCTGGTGGAAGCTGTCCCTGTCCTTAGCAGGAATTTGAATCTGTAATGCTCCTTCAAACCCAAACCATTCTGGGATTTGACATTTACCTCCTTCCTCTTTCTCATCCCCAGGAGCAATGTCTCCAAGGTCACAGCCATTTCTCTTGTTTTCTTCTCCTTTTTCATGCTTCCAACTCCTCTTTCTTTCCTTAAATCATTGTTTCCTTTCTCATGGACATGGAAAAGTTTGGGACAATGTTGCCATTTCATCTCTTTTCCAGTAATGAGGTTTGGCCAAAGAGCACTTCAGCCTGTGGTTGTTGTGATATTTCTCAGCTGTTTTGTGGAGGAAAAAAAAAAAAAACAGCAACAGAAGAATGGAAAGAAAGCAGCACACTGTCATCTCCATGTAAACAGGGATATGTGTTACTTTCCCCCAGTGCATGAACATAGATTGCTCTCAGATTTTGGTGAGTTTTCAAAGAGGATGCCTTATTTTATTTTGAAGGAAGATTTACTGACTGTGAGCAGAACTGTGGGTGGCAGCATCAGGGATGTTACATTTGGCTTTAAATGGGGCATTTGGGGGAGATTTAACTTGCACAGAATCATAAAAGAGCTTGGGTTGGAAGGAACCTATAAAGATGCTCTAGTACAAGCCCCTTTGGGGTGACTCAGAGTCATATCCAGCTGACCTTGAGTATTTCTGGGGATGGGGCATCCACAGCCTCTGTGAGGAACCTGTGCCAGGGTTTTCCCACCCTCACAGTAAAAAAATTAATCCATTAATCTAGTTTGACACTCTGCTCTTCCATTTTGGAGCCATTGCCCCTTGTCCCATTAAACAGAACCTGCTAAAATGTCTTTTCCCATCTTTCATATAAGTTCCACTAAGGAACTATTAGTGCTGCCTTAGGTACTGTGGAACTGCATTTCCTTGTCTGGTTTGCCAGGGATGCAATTCCTGTTGATACTTTAAAACCATTCTTGAAGGAAATTACTTATTTATGAAACTTTTTCCCACTGGCCAGGCCAGTAACGCCATATAAGACATCACTGAAGTATCTAATTGTGACTTATGGCATAATTATGATATGGCCACAAACAACGTAATGTGAAATGGAATTGTAAATAACAGCTTCTACAGAGTCACAGAATCCTTAAGGCTGGAAAAGACCTCCAAGTCTGAGTCCAGCAGTTCACCCAGAGCCACTGTGTTCATCACTAACCTGTGTCCCCAAGAGTCACATCCACAGGTTCTTTGAACACTTTCAGGGATGGTGACTTCCCCACTTCTTTGGACAGCCTATTCCTATTCCTGACCAAATTCTCAGGTGCAGCTCCTCTGGCAGAACTTGAGTGTCTTGGTTTGAAAAAGATAGGTGTCTGCTAAGGAAGGCAAGAGCCTTCTTTGAAATGGAAAATGTAAACCCCTTTCCTCTGAATTATTATAATTTTGAAATTAAGGAGCTCTCAGGCAAGGATATGGGAATAGGAATAACAGTTCTTTACTGGGAAAATTAAAAATACAAATGTAATAGTACAAACAAAAAAAACCCATGCCAGAGTCAGAGCAGGCCCTGCCCCCTGTGTGCCAGGGGGTGGCACAGCCCCATCCCAGGGGGGCTCAGCCCTCCTGCAGTGCCAGCTGTGC